>JAJEJO010002846.1:78303-139926 GCA_020662805.1 Glaucomys volans | reverse complement strand
ATGCAAATTTAATATGAAGAAACTTCTCATGGTAGTACTTGCCTGTAATCCCAGTGACTCAGAAGGCTGAGACAGGAGATCACAAGTTTGAGGCTAGTCTGGGCAACTTAGTGAGACCTTATCTCAAAAATAAAAATTTTAAAAAGGGCTGGGGATGTAGCTTCATGGTAGAGTGCTTGCCTAGGATATGTGAAGCCCTGGGTTTAATTATTAGTACAGGAGGAAAAAAAAATACTTGCATCCCTTTCCCTTCCTCATTTTCTCCCACCATCAGTATCCACATTTATGCATTCAAATAATAAATATTAATTTAATGTGTAAAAAAAAACCTCTGTTGAAGGTGACAGCTACCAGGGAAGGGACCTGGCCAGGTAGGGCCAGAGGCTCCAAGGTCAGGGCAGAGGAGGGGCAGATGATAAGACTCAGGAGTGACTGCCTGCAGATGAGTCACAAGTCCTTGGGTTTGTTTAGCACTTTCTTTTGAGTTTTCTCCTACCAGGTAGCAGGTTTTAGTTTCTGCCATCACTGATAGCAGGGGGACTCAGGTCTATGTGCAGGCAAGCCCGAGGAACTCCTTGTAAGGCATTAAAGTTGAACACCCACACACACAAAGAAAGGGAGATGAGTCCTGTCACTCAGCTCCTCATCTGCTAGATGTTTCTCGAATACAAAAGTGTTGCATCTTGTGGATACCTGGAAAGAATCCGTTCTTGCGATGGATGGGAGAGCTGGTCTACTCATTGCTCCAGGTGCATATTTGACCTGGGAACCGAGCTTCTAGGTGGTGGGCAGTCCCCAGGGTGCCCTTGGTTTGTCTACAGGTGGCTGTGAGATGCAGCCCAATGTGGCTGACTTGGCACTACCACGCACTAACTTCACTGGTGGCTGCATTGAAATTGAGTTCTTTGGTCTGCCGGACTTTGTCAGTGCCTCTATTATCTGTTCTATCTCAAAGACTTTAACTTGCAGATTGAGAAACTCCTATGAGGGGTTTTCCCTCCAGGCCCATCCCCCTCCCTCCATTATTGCTTTTGTCTCGACTGGAAGCTTATTTTCTCCTTGCTAAGTCAGAGCCTTGGAAGAGGCCCTCAGCATGACATTGAATTTTTAGTTTTTAATTGTGAGAGTTGAGAAAACTATAAATTATGTTTATCTGTTTAGAGTTGGTGGGGATACTGGTTGTGTGTTTGGAATTCAGATATGCTCGAGACCATTCCGGTTGGAATAACAAGTGAATTTTGGTTGCTGTGGTTCAGCAGGTAGCCACTGTGTGGCCTGGGTTGGGAGCCATGACTCTCCTGGAAATGACCATCAGCAGGAATGGAAGAGGAAATGTTGTACTCAGAAGACAGTGTCTCTGATACCAGTAGGAGAAAAACACTGGCAGGAGGGAACTAGGCTCCATCTTTTATCATTTATTGGGGCAGAAGTCTGTGGAGGAGGTCCCTGTCCCCAAAACATCCCCAGGAAGCAAAATGAGCACTTTCAGCACCTCTTATTGGGGTTGCTTGCTCAGAATTCCAGTCCTCAGGGAGTGAGCTGCGAACCGTAGCACCAGAGGCACTCAGAGCCTCCTACAACGCAGCTCTCAGCCCCCCCCCCCCCCAGGGCCACCAAATCAGCACATGCTTGGGAACAATTTGCCTTGAACATAAAAGTTAGAAATCCGAGCCTGGGTGTTATGGTAAGACACTGCCACACAGTGGGTCCTCCGTCTGCGGGTCACACCAGTCATGGATTGAAATATTTGAAAAAAAAAAATCATGTCTGTACTGAACATCTACAAACGTTTCTCTTGTGTTATCCCCTAAACAATAGAGGATAGCAACTATTTACATGGTGCTCGCATTGTCCTAGGTGTCTTGAGTATCTAAGATGACTAATGTGTGTGGTCATGCAGATACTGTGCCACTTCATGTAAGGAACTTGAGCATCTGTGGATTTTGGTGTCAAAGAGGGGATCCAGACCCCAGCAGGTACTGAGGGTCCACCATACCAGTCTCTTGGCCTGGGTCAGCATGATGATCAGCAATCTGCGTGGCCCCATTGGGGGTGCCCTCCTTTGACAGAAGGTGCCAGTAGAGATGGCTCCTCTTAAGGGTGAGGCCGGCGACTGTTCCCAAAGATCCCTGGCACTGCCAGGTGAGGTGGAGGGACCCTCACCCACACTGCATGCCAGGAGCCTCAGGGCCGTCGGGCTGCAGAACCCTGGTCTGCCCAAGACACATTTATCATTTTTACGTGCATTGGGAAGTAGCAGATCTGCCGAAAGTAGCGTGGTCATGAAGCCACGGAACTGCCTTGGGTGTCGGTGCTGCCGTGCTGTGGCTGGAGGACTCTAGGGCTGGAGTCCAGGCCGTGGTGTGTGCTTGGCAGTGCCAGGGGCTGCGTAGCTACAGAGCCCCAGCACAGACCCTGACGCCTACCATCCAGGAGTTGGTTCCATCCTCATGGCTGCACTGCTGTCTTCCTGGTAGGTGAGAAAAGTCCAGCTCAGTTGATCAGGAGGCACCCCTCTTCCTTGCCCAAGGCCACCGGCTGGAAGGAGGCAGACCTGCTTTGAGTCCTGGGCATTTTGTCCCCATCCAGACATTTCCACATCAGATCTCTGATTCCCCATGGCACTGAGGTCAAGTTCAGGGATGAGTTTCCCTGGAGTCTTAAAGTGTGAGGGGCAGGGAAGAATGCTGGGAGCGGCAGCAGTGGTGGGAGCCCACTCCGCCTTTGCTTTGTCTTAGGCATGGCGGGTTCAGGGACAGGAGGACCTCAGAAAAGGAGGAACCTGGGGAGCGGGGCAGACTACTGCACTGGCACCGCCGGCTGGCTGGGTCTTCTCTTTCTTGTGGCTTTGGTTCCCACAGCTAGTTCTGACCTGCCCATGGCTCCTGTGGAGGCCAGGGAGCTGCCGGCAGCTGCAGGCGTGCTGGCTGGCTGATTTCACAGACTCGGGGTCACCCATTAGCTCATCTTGTGCGGAATGATGGGGAACAGGGCCCGGTGTCCCTTCCTTTGTTTATGTACATTTTTTCTTTGTGATGGGGGAAGAAAGAACGGACTCCCTTTCAAGAGACACGAAAACTGAGTTTCGTCTTTCCTTCCTGTTACCGTCAAACAAAAGTCACCTTAGAAGTGCAGATCACGTGGGCTCGTCACTGTCAGGAAGCCGGCCTTGCCTCCTGCGCGTGTGACTTACAGTAAGTTCTCAGCAGACCAAGAAGAATCCCTTTCATCATGCTCCGTTTTTTCCCCCTCACTGTTTTATTTCACTTACAACCACTCACACCCACATGGTGCTTGTCAGGAGTGCATGCTAGCGCGGGAGGCTCCGCTCAGGCTGCTGTGGGCAAACCCTCAAAGCAGTTGTCCTTGTTGAAAGAAGATATTATATTTGATCTTTGAAAAAATGATTCCTGCAGACATGATATGTCTGCATTCTTTAGCCTCCCAACCCCTCTCTGTTTTTTTGGGTGGGGGGGGTCCCAGCAGGAAGTAGCACTTCATGGGGAAGTTAGAATGGCCTGAAAAGCAACCGCAGCACACGGATAGCCATTTTCAAAACACAACCGTGACCTATTTTTATTAGCTATCTGATAAACCTGCCCAGGTTTGCAGCTTGTCGTCTATTGAGTTATGACTTCAAGCTTTGCATTTCATGTGCGTTTCTATGACAATATTTGTTCTTCTGGGTGGAAATGTGCCTGAGGACAGTGGCAACCATCCGTGAGGGATGCCCTCTCCTGCCATCTTGTTTGTAAGCCGCCTGCCTTTTTGGTGTGGGACACCATACAGCCAGCACGTTAGACTCAGTCGATTCCACTGAGGCCCAGAGAGCAGAAACGAGTCGGCATCATGCAGTAAGTGAGGACTGGACCCCTAGTCTTACTCTCTCCTGGGAAGCAGCTTTTTGCTGCTCAGGACCAGAGCACATCCATTAAAGAGTTCCTTCTCTTGGTCTCTGGGTTGGGCCCAGCTGGTCTTTGCCTGCCACAGGTGGCCACAGGTGATCTGGACACACTGGGCATGGTTGAGTGGCCAACAACATCTTTTGGACTATTGCATGGATGTGCTTGGTGGCTGCTCAAGAGATCCTGCCCTTTGGCTCTTGTAAAACCTAGAGCAAGTACGACCTATACCAGGGAGGCATTTGTCTCTCTGCCTCAACACATATATATTAGATTCCTAGGGCTAAGAAACCTCCACAAACTTGATGGTTTAAAACAAGAGAATCTTATTCTCTCACAATCTTGGCGGCCAGAAGTCTGATATGGAGGTGTGGGCAGGGACATGCTCCCTCTGGAGCTCAGGGGGAGTCAGTCCTTCGTGTTCCTTGGCTGGTCAGCACATCGCTCCCATTTCTGCTTCTGTGGTCACATCACCTCTCTCTGTCTCTGTATCTGTTTCGCCTTTTTTTTTTTTTCTTATAACAGCTTGTCATTGGGCTTGGAGTTCACTCAGTCTGGAATGAGCTCATCTCAAGGTCTATCAATTACATCTTCAAAGACCCTGTTTCCAAAACAGCTCATATTCACAGGTACTGGGGGTTGGGACTTGAATGGATCTTTTTTTGGGGGAGGGAGCAAGGGAAGGGGATGCTATTCCATGCTCCGTAATGTATGATGAGTGGCATCCTTTTCCAAACTTTGCAGATTTGTATATGTCTAGCAAATGAAAAATCCCATGAGTGGACTTAGATATTGAGAAAATATAAAAATTCTCCTAGGAAAAGAAGGGAAATGACACTGCTTTTTTTCAGTTTACTTTCATGAACACATTTATCCATATTTTGAGTGAGGAAGCCATGTAAAGATATAAAAAACTAGTCCTTTTTAGGCAAAAGGCTGATATTACTAATGTTATCATTGGAAATAATTTTTTTAAATGTATTTAAGGAATAATTTTTAAGAAATATTATGTTTTAAATGTGTTTTTTTTAAAGTACCAAGAGAGCCAGTGTGGGGGGACTCTCCTTTAATCCCAGCTACTTGGGAGTCTGAGGCAAGATGATCACAGGTTTGAGGCCAGCATGGGCAATTTGGCAAGACCCTGTCTCAAAATAAAAAATAAAAGGAATGGGGGTGTAGCTCAGTGGGAGAGCATCCCTAGGTTCAATCCCCAGCAACACACACACACACACACACACACACAGGAAATAGAGAACATGCCGGGATTAGAACAGTTCTGCAGTCAACGGATAATGAAGCAAGTGTGCCCTACCATAAATACCACTTCAGTAATTATTACAACAGATTTTTGTACAGATTTTTCAGTATTATGAGAATGAAGAGACTTAGTAGGACACCTTGATTTTCCAGAGCTGCAGATGGCTGCCCTTGTTCAAAAGGAACATAGCAAATTCAAACTGTCTGATTTTTCTTGTGATGTATGTACAAAAGGAAATCTAAATAGTGATTTTGGAAAAAATAAAGAGTTGTTACAACCTGACTGCAAATTTTTCCAGCATGCTGTTAAAGTTTGGATCTGGAGTGGCCCTGGTGGGCCTGTGTCCTAAAAGCATGGTCCTTAGTGTGACTTGGAGGTGTGGAACATTGAAGAGGTGGGTCTCGTGGGAGATCTGAGGTCCTGGGAGGTGTGCCCTGGAAGGGAATTGGAGGAGACCAGTTCTCTTTCTGTCATTCTGAGTCCTGCCACAAGGTGAACACTTTACTCTGCCATGCACCTCCCCCATGATGTTCTGCCTCACCACAGGCTCAAAAGCAGTGTTGCCAACTGACAATGGACTGAAACTGTGAGCCAACATAAACCTTTCCTCTTTTTAAGTTGACTATCTCAGGCATTTGTTATAGTAATGGAAAGCTGACTGACACACATGCTGAGTTTGCTCAGGAGTGATGCAGTGTTCATATATTCTTTGTTCATTCCTTGATGTCTTTCTTATTAAGAATGTATCTCACAGTAAAACTAAAAAGAAAACAGCATCAAGTAATAGCTCACTTCATATGCAGTGAAGAACCTGTAGTTGTCACATCTGTTATCTGTGTTTCAAGGATTTTGGGGCTGGGAGGAAAAGGAAGGAAAGGTGGTTAACTATCTCCTCATTCTAACCCAAATTCTCTTTTTCTAACTCAAGAAAGCTTATTAGAAGTGACATTATCTTGGGGATAATATTTAATCAATTCTAAGTTATTGAAGGAAAAATTTTATATCACTGATGTTAAATTTTTATTATAACAATTGTTTTGTGCTGCATAGATACCTGGGGTGATGTCATGGTTGAATCTCAATATGCAAGATTATTTATTTCCATGTTGAAGACTTAGGGCCTTCCAGTCAGAGCATGGTGGTACAGCACCACAGTGGATATGGGGCCACAGCCGCACTTTCTGGAAAAGAGATGTTGAAACCTTCATGGAAACAGGGGAACAAGGAGCCACTCAGCATTGAGCACTGTGGGGAGGAGGAGTGGGAGCACACCAAATGCCATCTGCAGACAGGAGGAGGCCTGTGACCTGTTACCTCCATGGGGTCTTCCCTTGGCCTCCCTTATCAACAGCACACCCAGTTTCAAAACATACCTCTCCCAATCTTACCATGCAAAATGGCACTCCAAATGGAGATGAAGAAAGGAAGTGAAGGAGTGTGGGTGAGAAGTAGAGGGTTTTATTATCATCTTATAACTTCCAGCTGAAAGTTCTCATTCTGCTGTCTTCCAGGCATTTTGTCTTGGTGGGACTCAATCCTGGAGGCCATGGTGTAGCACTGGGGAGACTTAGAGTGATGCGTATGTGTCTCTCATTAAAACATGGCACCTCTGAATTCATGGCATAGCACCACTATGTAATTTAGTAGTGAACAAAGTGAAAAGAGAGATTCATCTGACGTAGGATAAATATGAAATATAATCATTCATGCAACAGCTCTATGAGCTGCAAAGAAAAAATCATGGCCCTACTGATTCTACTATAGCATAAACCAGACAAACTACACTCATGGACCAAATCTGGCCTGGTGCCATTTCTTATAAATGAGGTTTTATGGGAACATAGTCACACACATTCATTTGTATGTTGTCTATGGCTGCTTTGTTTTTCAAAAGCAGAGTTGAGAGTTGCAAGAGGGACCATATAAACTGCAAAGTAAAATATTTTTATTATGGATAAATAGAAAAATGGTGCCAATAATCAATAGTAGTAGGCTGTAAGTCAAACAAAATAGCATTCCCTGGGAAATGAAATTAACCTATGCCTGCTGCCTTCCCTTTGTCTTATTTATAAGTAGGGGATTTTTTTTTAAACATGCTTTGGTTGGAAAAAAAGAGAATTGACCAAAAAGAAAAAAAAATTCTACCAAGAAAAAGTCAAGAAAAAATTTGCTGCTCTCAATTGAAAAATCAAGATGGAAGCCAAGAAAAGATGAACCACTGGCATGATCTGAGGATCTTCTGTCATAACGTTAGGTTGTATTTCTGTCTCTCCTTGCCCCACCTTAGCATTTATTTCCTTTCTGAGATAGTTCTAGATAAAAGTGAAAAGCTAACTGGTAAATGCCAAAAGCATTAAATAGGTGGCCCAAGGTTTTTGCCCTCTTCCCCAAGAGTCTGTTGGTTGTCTTCACCGTTGAGTTCACAGCACAAGTGGTTTCTCTGTGTTCCTCAAACACTGATTCACCTTGTCTCTACGATGTTGATAAATACCAATAGATGTTCTGAACGTTTGTGATGTTTTCGAAAAGCAAATAGTAAAAAACACACAGTAATGGTGTCATTCATCACACGAGACAAGTCCCTGTATATAAAATCGTGAATTCTCCTGATCAATTCCGTAACCATGAAATAGCATCACAGTTTTTTTTCCATACTCAAATTATAACTGCCTAAGACCTCATATTTTGACAACAGAAGAAAAAGCTTCTTTAAGTTGCTGTTGAACATGTAGGACTTTGAGACTTTGGGGATGTCTAAGAGTCACATCCAACATTTTTTCAGCAACTGTAAAGAAACAATGGATTGAAACAAAATGCATTTAGGGTTTAGAAGTAGTGGAATTGCTTTCATTCTGGCCAGTGAGGGACTCATTCCATCTGTCTTTTTTGTGTTTTTTCCCACCTGACACATCTGGGAAGTCTGACTGATTTCTCACCCTTGCAGTGGGTTAGGTAAGGTACTTCTGGAGGGTTTTGTATTCACATTTTTGATGCAGCGTGGCTCATCCTGCAGCCACGTGCAGTGAAGGAGCTTGGTGCCAACAGGGTTTCCATCTTTATTAGAGTTTTATTTTGCTTTGAGATGCTGGGGAGGGAACCCAGGACCTTGTGTACAGGCAAGAGCTCCACCACCAAGCTACCTTCCCCAAGAGTATTAAAGGGACCCAAGAATATGCTGTGTAATGACATTTCAGTTGATGGTAGATGGCATGTAGATGATGGTCCCATACGACGCTGCTGCCCAGTGCCCCTGTAGCCATCTTAGTTTGTGTATGTGCACTCTGTGATGGTCTTACGGTGACTAAATTGCCCAACGACACTTTCTCAGAATATGTCCCTGTCCTAAAGTGGCACATGGCTATACTTCATGGTGGTGTGTGGAGAGCGGTGACTTGAATCATGGCTCCTGACTGTCTCATGGCTGTGCAGAAGTGCAGGTTAAGATGACCCAGTTGCTATGGTGATGCTGGCCTGAGAAGGCTACCTGCACAGGTGAGCAGCAGTAATCAGTCAAGACCATGAGCTCAGGCACCAACTCCCAGGGACAGAGAATTCTGAGCATAACCAGATGACCTCAATGTCTTGCAAGTTTCACTGTGAACTTCAAGTCTGTCTGCTTTTCTGAAACTTTCTCACAAATAACCTTTTGATGACAAAACCTATATAATGAATGTGCTGAGCTAGCTCTGGCCCCAAGTTTTTCTCCCTCTGTGTGTCTGTTTGTCTTTTCTTCATCCCCTATTGCTCCTTGTGGATTTCTGAATTAACAGCCATGCTGGTTGTGGTAGTGGTGCCCAAAGGAAGTCTGCTTCTCACAGTCCCTTGCCCCAGGACTCTTTCTCCAGCATGTCTTTATATCAACCTGTGCCCCTCTGGCCACAAACCTCTCCCCAGGTCCCTCTCCCTCTGTGGGGTCCTGTTTGCTTCCTTCTCCTGCCCTCTGGGTCTCTTAGTTCCTCTTAAGTCTCTACACTCCTCCATGTTCCCTGAGGGCCCTTCCCTGCTTCCTCTTGGTCCTGCCTGTCATGGGAGTTTCCTTCCCATGCTCCTCCTTTCCATCCTCCCCCAGCAAATGTAGAGTTGGGAGGAACTTCTGATGTGTATGTGTTGGAGACACATTTGCAGGACGTCATTCCACGTCACCTCCCAGGTCCCACGAGTCCGTGTCTCTAAGACTTCAAGCTGCCAAGGGTATTAAGGCCTGGGTAGCCTCCCTGGGACATGCCTCATGCTAAGGGCTGATGTTCTTCTCCTCTGCAGGTTTGATGGCCTTGGGGTCCTTGCTGTCCCCTGAGTCTTGCAGTGGGGATTGCAGGGACCTCTTTCACACGTAGCTGCATCAGCTTAAAGTAGTGGCTTCTGTGCTCAGGTCCTTCGGGTCCTTGTGAAACTGCACCACCCTGGGAGGCCACGCTTCTCACCACCTCACCCCTCCTAGCTCTTCCCTCTCATCCCCACCATTTCCTTTTGAGAACATTGTTGGGAACTTCAAATTCTCACTGGATTTTCAAATATTGGGATATAATCTACATGTAATAAAATCTGCCATTTAAAAATGTACAACTAAGTAGTTTTTACTATATTCACCAATTGTACCATTCTCTCTGCTACCAACCCCCAGGACATTTTCATCATCCCAAAGAAATGACCTTACCCTTGAGCTGCAGTAACCCACTGCACCCTCCCTCAGCCTGGATCTACATTCTGTCTCTCTGGATTTTCTTGTTCTGGACATTTCATAGGAATCAGTCATATAGTGTGTGGCCTCCTGTGACTGGATCCTTCCAATCAGCTTGTCCATGTTGCAAAATAGATCAGAACTCCAAGAGTGTTTATGTGGGACAGTATTCTATGACATGCGTGATGCCATCTTTTGCTCATGGTGGACATTTGGGTGGGGTCTGTTTTTAGTTGCTGCGCATAACGCTGCTATGAACCTTTCTGAGCCAGTTTTTGTGTGGACCTGTGTTTTCAGTTCTCGTAGGTGAAAATGAAGGGTGAAGTTTTGAGGAGTTGCCACATGGTTTTCGAAAGCAGCTGATCTCCACCCGTCCTCTCCTGTGGTGTCCCTGTTTGTGCACATCCCCACCCCACTTGTTTGTCATCACCCCTCCTTGTGGGTGTGAAGTGCCACCTCACTGGGGTTTTGATTGGCATTTCCCTGATGACTAATGATAACCAGCACATTTTTGTGTGCTTATCAGCCATTTGTATCTTCTCTGGAGAAATGTCTTCCTAAGTCATTTGTTCATTTACAAATTGGGTTTTTTGTCTTTTTGTTCCGAGTTGCGAGAGTCTGACACGTATTTTGAATGATGGGCACATGGGACATAGATCTGCGAATATCTTCTCCCTTTCTGTGGGTCATCTTTGTATTTTCCTGAGAGTGTCCTTTGAAGTTCAAAAGGTTTTGCTGTTGATGAAGTTCAATTTATCTATTTTTCTTAGGTTGTTTGTGTTTTTTGATGTCATGGCATAGAAATCATTGCCTAATTGAAGGTCAGAAAAGTTTACATCTATGTTTTCTTTTAAGAGTTTCATAGTGTTAGTGTGTACATTTAGGACTTCTATCCATTTTGAATAATAAATTTTTGGATTTGACCTCAAAAGCTCATGCCACAAAAGCAAAAATAGACAAATGACATTATGTCAGTTAAGGGAACAATGGTCAGAGTGAGGAGGCAATGTGAAGTTTGGGAGAAAATATCTGCAAGTCACACATTTGGTGAGGGGTTAACATCCCAAATACATAAAGAACTCAAAACAAGAAAACAAGGGAAATGAACTTCCTAAAAGAACGATGGACTATAGACTTCCTAAAAGAAGACATACAAATGGCTGAAAGGCAGATAAAAAATCCTCTGCAACAGTAGTCATTAGAGAAATGCAAGTTAAAACCACAATAAAATGTGGTTTGGAGGGGCTTCTATTGGAGGGGCTGTCTTCAAAAGGTGAAGGTAACTAGTGCAGGTGAGGATGTGGGAAGCGGGAACCCTGGCACACATGGTGGGAATGTGTTGTACAGACACTGTCAACCATAGATTAGCGGGTCCTCAAAACTAAACACAGCTGCCATGTGATCCAGTGATCCCGTCTCTGGGTATGTATCCCGGGGATCTAAAGCTGGTATGTCAAGGAGACATCTGCACTTCCATATTGCTGCGGCACTGTGCACAAGAGCCAGGCAGTGGACCCACCACCAGTGGATGGGCAGAGGAAGAAAACGTGGTCGATATGCACAGTGGAATACTGTTCAGGTTTTAAAAGAGAGGGAAATTCCATCATTTGCAGCAGCAGGGAGGACATTATGCTAAGTGAAAGAAGCCAGGCACAGAAAGACAAATGCCACAGGTTGTCACTCTGGTGTGCAATCCAAGACAGTTGGCTTCCTAGAAGCAACACTAGCATGGCAATGACCAGAGTCTGGAGGGATGGGGCGTAAAGGAGAGAGAGTGTAGAGTTTCACTTAGATAGGAGGACTAGGTTCTGGAGGGCGATTGCACAACATGGCAAACTGGTTAACAGAATACTGTATATTTTAAAATTGCTAAGAGTAAATTTCAAATATTCTTACCATAAAAATAAGTATTTGAGATGATGGATATGAAAATAGCTTGATTTAATCATCCTACATTTTATATACATAACATTGCTTTGGTAAATACACTTATAATTTGTGAATTTACAATGAAAAAATGACATTAGCTCTGGATATTTGTAGATGTCCTTTATCAGGTGAAGAAAGCTCCCTTCTATTCCTGTTTGTTCAGTGTCTCTATCATGAAAGAGTGTTGGATTTGGTTAAGTGCTTTCTCTGTATCTGACCATGTGGTTTGTGTGCTTTATGCTGTTAATAAAGTGTTTTACATCGACTGACTTTCCTGTCAATCAGTCTGGCACCACTCGGGTAAATTCACTTGGTCATGGTGTGTAATCCTTTGTATATGCTGCTGTTGGACTCAGTTTGCTGGTATTTGTTGTGGATTTTAAAAATCTATATTCATAAGGGGTATGGGTCTACAATTTTCTTTTCTGACAATATCTTTTGTTTTGATACCAGGGAAATACGGGCCTCAGCCTGGTTTTGGAAGTGTTTTCTCTTTTTATTGGGAAACTTGTGAAGTATTGGTGTTTTTCACTGCAGTTTGATGAACAATTTAATTAAAATGTAAAGAGGAAAGTGAGAAGGGACTTTTCTTATCTGTTCTTCTAGATGTTGTCATCCCTGTGTGATGCCTGGATCTGTGGCAGCCTCCTTGGGCATATGAGAGCAGTCATCCCAAGTCAACAAAATAAGGATGGAAAAACAGAAAGAAGAACCCCCGTTCTTTATGAGAAATTGAGTAACTCTTCAGCCTTTGTTTCCAGACTTCTTCTTCTTCTTCCATTCCCCCTTACTCCTTCTCCTCTTCTCCTTCCTCCTCCTCCTTTCTTTTTTTGTGGGGAGTCTGGGGATCAAACCCAGGGGTACTTTAGCACTGAGTTACATCTGCAGTCATTTATATTTATTTTTAAATTCTGAAACAGGGTCTCATGAAGTTGCTGAGGCTGGCCTTGAACTTGCAATCCTCCTGCCTCAGCCTCCTTGGTCACTGGGATTACAGGTGTGGGCCACTGTGCCTGGCTCCAGACTTCTTCCTGTGTGAGGTACTACACATCTCTACTGCTGGAACACTCGTTGGTTAGGTTTTCAGGATGTGCAGCTGAAAGCATGTGTCTGATGGTTATCATGCCCTTTGCTGCAGAAGTACCCCCTGTTGTCCTCATCATCCTCTCTTGTCATGGTTTCAGGCTAGAGATCACCAACTGTGCCTGCAGGAAAGCATCCCTCCCGGGCTCCATGGCTGCTAGAGCCTGTGTAAAGCAAACCAAGAGCAGCCTCACGATGACATGGAACAACCTGCTGGAGCCCTTCAGCCCGCCCAAGGACTGCAAGCCCTCCGTGGGTTAACATTCGCCCTGTGTGAAGGCAGCCCAGGAAGGGTTTGAGCCTGAATTATAACTGACACTAAAACCTTGGGGATTAGTCCAGGATCTCCAGAGGGACAGAACCAGGAGGATTCTGAGATGGCTACGTATTTCCGCTCCCGTGGGCACGTCCTCTACAGTCCTCCCTTGCTCTCTGCACAAAGTTCACGCCCTGTGAACCCCAGAATCCATGCAGGCTCAGGTCACTTCTATAAGATGGTGAGGTACTTGCATGTTGCTGTGTGTCCTCCTGTACACTTTAAGTCATCTCTGGATGACTTATAATATTTCATACCATGAAGATGCTGCATGAATATTTGTTGTGCTGTATTGTTTAGGAAATACTGACAAGAAAAAATCTGTGTATATTCAGTACAGATGCAATTTTTGTTTCAAATATTTTGATGCATGTTGGGTTGGATCCTTGTATGTGGAACTCACAGATCCTGAGGGCCAACTGTATCATCCCCCTTTCATTTTTAGTGTGGATGGAACTATAAATATATTGTAGGACAGAAGTAAAGGAGTTTTTCAGGTGTCAAGGTTCTGAGTCATCCAAGTTAAGACTCTCCTGACTTTAATCAGGAGAAAGATGATCCTGTGCGGGCTTGGCCTCTCAGGTGGACCCTTAGCTGGACTGGATCCTTCCTGCAGGTAGACTTGAAGTTTGAGGGGCCTGTTGAGGGGGACCATGTGCCAGGCACTTGAGAGCAGCCTCCAGGAACTGAGCTGGCTCCTAGCAGGCTACTAGCTGGCAATAAAATGAGGACCTAGTCCCTTAGTTGTAGGAAAATGGATTCTGCCAACAACCCGAGGGAGCTCGGAAGTGGATCTGTCCCTAGTGAAGCCTCCAAATAAAGATGTGCCTGGATGGGAGGTTGGTTTCAGCCCTTTGAGCCTGAGCAGAGAACACAGTTAAAATGTGCTGGGCTCCTGGCCTACAGGAACTGGGAGAGAACTGGGGGTCACTTTAGGCTACTAGGTCCATGGCAGTTTGTTAAGTAGCAATAGAAAATGAATACAGTATTATGTCAAGTATTGCTTCTTTATATTGGAAAAATATGTTAACGATTGGGAAAGAAATTGTGAAAAGTCATGTTTGATAGCTCAGGAAATGACAGATCAAATGCCCCCAGCAAACTGTCTTTTCTTTTTTCGCATGAGGGCTACATTCCCAGTTTTTTGTCTATTTGTTTGTTTTGAGACAGGGTCTCATTAGGCTGTCCAGGCTGGCCTCAGACTTGTGACCCTCCTGCCTCAGCCTCTCAAGTAGCTGGGATTGCAGGTATGCATGCTTTTTATGGATTTTGATTTCCTTCTGTTGAGAAATCTATTGCAGACAACATCCAAGTTAAGAAGAGCCATGGCGTTGGGAGGGATTGCTCTGAGAAATGAAACCCATATCTGGTTGATGGTTTTTCTTCTGTGGCAGGCATTATAACTATTTCTTGAAACCTTATTGCTCCATAAAAAGTGTCAGGCAGATCCCTTTTGCTGGGTAGAACCTCCGCTCCTGTTAGAAGTTTGAACATAATTCACAGTTGTCAGTACAGAGATCATGTCCTATCTATAGATTATTATTATTATTTGTTACAAAGTGATTTAAAAATGATCAAAACTGCTGATTCTTATTAACCTTAATTAAGAAGTTTTTGGGATTTTTTTAATGTTACAGATTTATACAGAACAATTTTATTTCTCTTTCTTTGGCTTTGATGGGATCAAAGGTAGTTGCTTATGTTTCTAGCTTGTTGTTGCATTGCCAATGAAAATGAGAATTAGATGGAGTTTTTTTTTCATATTAAAAAAAAATGTCCAGTCATTTATACAAATGGTTTAAAAGCCTTGCGATTTTAGGAATATGTACTTGCAATTATTCTCCTTTAATAATTAATTACTAATATGTTTTAATCACTGAGAACATTGTTTTGATCATTAAGAATTTACAATGTAAAGATTATTTCAAGGTCAAATTTCAAATGTTAATCATTTTAACCTAATGCATGTAAATCTCTACTGAATTCAGTTTAAAAATAAAAAGTAAATCATTAATTCAAACTGGCATTCTTACTGGAAATTGTCTTTTATTATTCTCTGTTGTGGTTCAAGGTCATTTCTTTAATCAAACCTCAGAGTTGGATACAGTCATTGGAAGCAAAATCATTCTTCTCCTTCTCTTTCTTTCCCTAAAAATACAACTCTCTCAGGAGAGCTCTTCTGACTTTCTTTTTTCTCTGAACAGTTCTCCTCTCATCGTTAATTATTGCTGCTGCTCTTAGGCATTTTAAAAATCTTTTTTAGTTTTGAGGGCAGTTTGTATCACTGGGCACAGGCTACTTAGAAATCAGGCAGTCTTCATTGGCTGTGGAAAACTTCACAGGGCATCTTCCCTTTGATGCAATGGGTAAATTGAGGTCCTGTGACCATAAGTTCTGCTGCAGATACTGCAGAAGTCCAGATACCTACTGAGCGAGTAACAGGCACATAGTGCGTACAGTGGGGACATGCTGGACAGAGGGATGGTTCACGTCCTGGGTGGGACAGAGTGGGATGTCAAGAGATTTCATCACACAACTAGAATTGGTGTGCAATTTAAAACTTATGAATTGTTTATTTCTAATATTTTCCATTTATTGTTTTTGGACCATGACTGATGAAGGTAACTGAAACCACAGGATGCAAACCCTTGGCTAAGAGGGACTGCAGTACTTTGTTCCTGGGGTTCAGGAAATATTTCGGGGGCACGTCTGCTGCCTCTCTTTTAGTGTTGTTTGCTGTTGGAAGAACTCTGACCTTGTTCTCACCTGGCCCCTGGCCAGGGATCCATGCTGTTGGGGAGTCACCTGGCCTGCTGGTTCTTAGCCCCATGGGAACTGAAGGGGTCCAGGACAGCTGACCTTCCAGGATTCCTCTGAAATGGTCATGCCTTCTGAGCTAGATTTACTAGGATGTGCCCCTGCTGGATTGGAATATGGGAAACCTCTCAGCTGGCTGACACAGGTATGAAGGCCAGAGAACTCTGTCCTGGATATCCTCACCTGGAATCTGGGACCCCTTGACCTGGCTCTGAGTTTCCTTCTCCTTGCCACACTTCACTTGGAGCTGGAAAGGGGCAGGGCCTCCCTGTAAACGCTCAAGGTTTAGGCCTCCAAACCTGATGTGTTACAGAGAGGATGAGAAAAGCTGGCATCCTTCCTTGGGTCGACAGCTCAGCCTGAAAGGCGAGCTCTTGCTGCAAAATCATTCTTTTAAATGATTGAAGGTAGCAGGGTGCAGTGGCACACACCTGTCATCCCAGCAGCTGGGGAGGTTGAGGCAGGAGGATGGCAAGTTCAAAGTCAGCCTCAGCAAAAGTGACGTGCTAGGCAACTGAGACCCTGTCTCTAAATAAAATACAAAACAGGGCTGGAGATGTGGTCGGGTGCCCCTGAGTTCAATCCCCAGTATCCGCCCCCATCAAGTACATGCAGGTGAATATCCCCTTGGTCTGTCTCTTGGTATTCCTCATCTTTCTCCTTGGCAGGAGGATGTCTCCAAGGTCACAACAAGGAGCAAAGCAAAAGAAAGAGCCCATTAGTACTCTCCAGACTTCTCTCTGTAATGTTTCTGAGCATCCCCAGGACCCAGCATAGTTTCAGTTCAAAACCCAATGAATATTTGTTGAATGAATCAATGATGATGACTGATGTCATTAGAGTTCTGTATAAACTAATATGTATTAGTGTAACTAATATGTCATGTGCCACATAACAATGTAATGGTCAATAATGGACAGTGTATTGATGGTGGTCTCACAAGACTATATCACATAGGGACATCATAGCCATCTTGTCCAAGTGCACCCTATGATGTTCAATCAGTGGTGGAATTGAGTGTGACACATTTCTCACATTCCCCATCACCAAGTGACACACGACTATATGTGTATCTCAAACAGCTTGCTGGCAATTCACAACAGATATCTTAGGCATGTCTTCCCGTGAAGAAATTATAAAACCTTTGTTAGTTGCGAAATAAGTAACTTTCTGAAGCTGAGAGAAGAGAGCTTTCCACTTTTCTACAAGAAGAGCAAAGTCAGAAGAATGAAAAGCTCTATCAAAAATTGCATTGGACAAATCTGAATGGGCAAGGAGGACAGTATTGCCAAGGAGAAAGGCCGGTACTGAGCGTGACTCGACTCTGCTGAAACAAAGAGCAGGAGGGGTTGAAGGAATGGGATGAGCTCGTGGAGAAGAACTGGAGGATGCTGGTGGGAGGTTGGCCAATGGGAAATGCTGGACACAGTGTTGTTTCCTGAGTCTGCAAATGCTTCTCCATGTTCAGGCCAATGTGTTAGCTGATCAGTGCCCATAAGATTGACTTCCTACCCCTCCCAGAAAGACCAGAAGGCCAGTCATTTTTTTCCTTGATGATTACATTTCAAAAGAGATGGTTCCCAGCTACTTGATAAAGAATTGCTGGGTTGTAAAATTGTGAGGAGGGTTTAAAAAAGATTAACATATTTCAGGGTGACAGAGAATTTACAATTATAAGTTTTCTAAAGAACTTGCTTTAAGAAAGAGAGATGGGGCCAGGAGTTAGAAATGAGCCTGTCTTAAGTCTGTTCAGGCTGGGCACTATAGGCCTGTCATGGTCACTCTAAATGAGCACGCAGGTTCCCCTTGGGAGTTGAGTGTGAATATGGTGCTTCCTGCTGGCCACTGAGAACATTCCTTTCTGAAGTAAACTACCATGGAATTAGTAATAGGAGAACACAGCTAATGCTTCTATATTTTGCTCTGCGGGTCAATCACTTGGGAACAGTAATCAGAGAAGAGCATGGAGAGTGTAGTCCTGTCTGTGGAAGTCCTTCCGACCCTCAGTGTCACCAGCAGGAAGAACTTGGTCATGGTTCTCCCCACCCGAGAGTGAGTGTGAATAGTGAGTGTTTTCCCAGTTCTGATGCCATAACCAGCCAAATTAGGCACTTTGTGGTAAAAATGTCATAAGTGTGCAAATATCTTTCCTACAAACAGCCTGTGCTGTGGCTCCTTCTTCTGTTTGCCTCCCAGCTGGAGACTTGTCCCCGTCTGGTCCCATCCTGCTCATAATTGCTGGTAGATCATCACCATAGCTTTCCAGAACTAGAGAAGTTCAGAGAGGAAACTTCCGCAGAGGTTGGCCATATTGGGTAAAGGCACAGTTGGGTAAAGGATTAAAAGAAAGTAGCCTGAATCTAGAAGGAGGGAGCAACTAATAAGGAAAAGATGAATGGGAAATCTGAGCTGATGGCATTGTTTAGGCGAAGAAGACACCAGCACATTTCCACTTTGATGGTGTCAGCTCTGGGGCGGTTGACAGAAATGTTGTGGCTGCCAAAAACACTGGGCACAGTGAGGTTCAGAAGAATCTATCAGTTGGGGTTAATTAAATCTGTCTGAATTGGTTGAGTCCATATAGTTTAACACAATTTAGGATTGTTTCCAGGACCATTCCTTTTAGACGGTCTCCTGGCTACATTATCTTATTTGCAAAGCAGATATTGGCCAGCCCTGCTGGAGTTTTATGGTCGTATACCTTGACGAAGAAAAATGAGAAGTTCCATGGACCAATAATGGTTTAGCACCAGAAACTGTAACTCCCCGTCAGCTAGTCCCATTCGATGATTTGGACACATTTTATACATCTTGGATTAAGAGCCTTCTGGATTATGGCTCATTGTTTATTTAACTAGTAACTGTTATTGAGTCTAGCAGCAGCAGTGGTTTTTCAGATCATGAGGATGTTAAAGTGAAAAGCCCCCGTCCCTTATTTATGAAACGCTGTATCCACATTTTTCCCCATCAGAAGCAAACTAGAGAAGTTCAGAGTTCAGAGAGGTTTCCAAGGTATGTATTTTGACATTTGGGTATGAAATGAATGCCTAAGAGTTTCTGATTGAGTGGAAGCCCCATTTAATCATATTAAAAATGAGATTAGAGAATCAGTCCTTCCCATGAATGCAGTGTCTTTTACATATTCAGTTTATAGTTCATGATTTCACATTGATGAAATAATAGGCATTTGCACATTGATGATGTTATGGTTCAGGCTATAACAGAGTAATTTAAATTCCTCCCCCATTCTACAGAGTTGTAATGATTGATTCTGTAATGTTTCTGGGATATTCTTTATCATGGGCTGCATTGTGTTGTCCCCCAAACTTACATGTTGAAGTTCTAAATCCCCAATGTGACTGAATTTGGGGTTGTAGACTTAATGAGATAATAAGTTAAATGAGGTCACAAGGGTGGGGCCCTCATTCATATGACTGGTGTCCTCATAGGAAGGTAGAGATACTGGGTGCACAGGAGCAGAGGGATGACCTTGTGAGGACACAGTGGGAAGGTGGCCACCTGCAAACCAAGGAGAGCGTCCTTGGGAGACACCAACGCTGCCCAAGCCTTGATCTTGGACTTCATTCCCCAGAGCTATGAGAAAGTGAGTGATGTTGTTAAACCACCCAATCCATGACATTTTGTATGGCAGCCCTTGCAAAATAACAGATCTTCTTTCCTATAAAATAAGTGTTGGACCCGGGCTTAAAATTCAAGGACTCAGAAAATGCCCCCAACGCATCAAAGCCACTATGCAAATACCTAACCCCGTATCCCACTGAAAATGTCTTTTTTCCCCTAGTAATTTGCATCTGAATAATAAAATGTCATTAGAAATGGAATTATCAGAGTGGGTCTGTGAAAGCCAAGAGGGCGTTTGTCTTCTAAGGCAGGTGAATCAACTCTAGCACTCTTATCCTTGAGGACTCTCCTGGGGTCCCCACGGTCCCTAGTAACAGTTGTGTTGATTTGATAAACAAGTGCTCATAAATGATGACGATCCCTAACAGACAGAGAAAGCACTAGAGGGTTGGGAGTGTAGCTCAGTGTAGCTCCATCAGTGGTGGAGCACATGCTTGGGAGGCCCTGGGTTCCATGCCCAGCACAAAAACCCAAACCAAACCAAAACCAGAACTGCCACATTGTAGCATTGACTAGCACTTCTTTTTATTACTGAATATCTCATTGTATTCATATAGCACAGTATACTTACCTATCATCTGATGTACATCAGAGTTGTTTCTACCTCTTGGCTCTTATAAGTAATGACTTTCTTATGCTTTTAGTCTATTTTTAAGTTTCATTTAGTGTAGAAACTGTACTCCTGATGAGAATGTCTGCCGCTGTCGTGAGAGGAGCTGACGAGACCTGGGTACGCATGGGGGACAGGCTCCCTTCACAAACCTGCAGTAAGGGCTCCGAGCCGTCCCACTGATCCTCCAGTGCTTCACGAGTGTTCATGCATTAGCCTGCCACCCTGGCCCGGGCGACACCTAAGCATCTCTTCCCCTTTCTCCCGCTCCACCTCACCTGGTCAGCGGCTTAGCTCATTGTGGCTCCATTAAGGCCACTCCAAGCGTCCAGCTAGACTTTCCCCCTGAAGTGTTTGCTGGACACTGCAAATCCCACAGTCCATCCATTTACCTGTAACTCTGCAAATCCAGCCCTTTTCCCAAAACAAAGTTACTTGATATTTAAGAAGTGATCGGAATTCTTAGTTATTGTTACTCGCAATTTCCAGGCTTTTTTCCTTTCTCCAAATCTCCTTGGGCTATAAATTAATCTGAGTCAAAACATGCTTCTAAGAGAAGGGAGCTCAGAGCAGGACAAGGACTTGTTCTTTTTGAAATTGCATATGGTTTAACGTGGTGTGACCTTTGAAGAGGAAATATGACCTGCCCGGAGCAGCGCGGTGGGATTTTCGGAGGCTCTGTGTCTGAAAGCCTCATCTCAAAGAAAGCAGGTATTTGGTTTCAAATTATCAAAACAGCCTTGTACTCTTCTTGGAGTTATTTTGACATCTAAATAATAGTTCTGGCATTTCTTTCAGAGTGTAAATCAATAACATTGACTTAGTGCATTCTTTCCTCTTATTTTCATTCCTTATTCTTACCTTAGATCAAGTATTAATAATTATTTTAAGCCTTAGCCTTAGGTTTGGTACTTTGCCACTTAGCAATGCGGGAGACACCCCCCTTCCCCTTCCCTTTACCAGCTGCCTAACTCTTCCAGAATATTCTCTTCCTATGACAAAGACATCTTCAAAAACATAGAAGTAGATTTAGCAGTTGCCGTGGACACACTTCATTTTCTTCTTTTTCATTTCTCACATTTTAGAACACAAGCATCTTTCTCCTACATTTATTCCACCCTCTGTTATGGTTTGGATCTGGAATGTTCCCCCAAAACTCATGTGCTGAAGGTTTCTTTCTCAGTGCAAGTGATGCACAGAGATGGGGCCTTTGGGGAGTGATTGGATCATGGGGCTCTGACCTCATCAGTGGATTAATCCACTGATAACTGAATGGACTAGTCACTGAAAGGTGGTGGAAACTGTAGGCAGGTGGGGCATGGTTGGAGGAAATAGGTCCCTGGGGGTGTGCCTTTGGGGACCTCGTCTGGTCTCCCCTGCCCCACACAGCTTTCTGGCTGCCATGAGGTAAGCAGCTTTCATCTGCTACGCCCTTCCACCATGAAGTTCTGCCCCACTGTAAGCCCAGAGCACAGAGGCGGCCCACTCTGGACTGAATACTCTGAAACTGTGAGCCAAAATGAATCTTTCCTCCTTTAAGTTGTTTGTGTCAGGTATTTTGGTCACAGTGACAGAGCCCCAGAGATGCTTCCATCATTCACAGGCTAGAAGCCCCCCCTCACTCCTTCCTGGTTGCCAGTTCTCATCTCCTCATTCCAGTCCACTCAGAGAAGTTCCTGAATTCTCACACACAGATCTCTAATATGCTACTATTTGATTTTCAAAGATGCTTGTACCAGTTCCCAAATCCTCACAACTGACTTAAAGACTCTGCAGGATGTGGGAGGCAATATGGCAGAGGGAGGGTTTCGGGGGTGGAGGTGGGGAGCATTAACAGGTGTGAAGTAGTTGGTGGCTCTGACCCTCAGGTAAGTGGACTTCACTTGTGATGAGAAGAGTAGGTGGGGACATTTGCATGAGTGGAGGGGCTACTGTGGGTGTTCTTGCTGGCTCATAAGATTTGTCCAGATCTGGTCATTGCTTTGGACAGTCACCTGGAGATGGGACTGAGCAGTGGCAAAGCCATCAGAAATCACATACATCCTCTCTGCTTAGGATTTCCACCTGGAAGCATGGGCTAGTGGCCCTCCCGTCTGCTGTATGGGAGCCAGGGCAGTGGACCTGGGACAGACTTGATTCCTCACTTTGAGCCACAACACTGCCCTGCAAACACTTATTAGAGGTTAATCCATTTTGTCCCATGGTCCCAGATAGCACAGTTGCCCAATGTCCTATTTATAGGATGGCTTATGTATGAAAAAGATGCTATGTTGTCCCGGTATCCTATTCATAGGACAATCTGTAGTTTTGTTCTTAATAAGGAAAATATAAGCTTTAGATTATGGTTTCCAACCCATTTTAATGCACTTGTGTCAATTTCATTGAAATGTTTGCAGAATTGAAGACTTGGGACTTATGGGTTGGAAGGATCACTACTGAAATAAGATAAATCACAGACAACAGGAAAAAGGTGGTTAAACATTTTATGATCTGGCTTTTCCTTGAGTTGAAGGTCAAAGACACCATGGAGTTCAATCTCCACAAAACACACCTTGGTTCCCAGTACAGTTCTTCTGCCCTTAATCTCCTTTCCCATCTCAGCCTTGTCTGCTTTTGGCATCAATGGTAGTATAAAAAGTGAATCTACTACTTCCTCTTTTCCTAGTTTCTGAAAATTTTTGTAAGAGATTGAAGTTCCTCCTTGGCTATTTGACAAAACTTATCTAGGAAAACATTTCTTTATAAGAAATTATTATGATTACCTTTCTATATTCTTGAAATGGAGAGAATGGTATAATAAATGCTCACCTAAGGAAAGATTTTAAAGTAGCACTTAATTCTATAAATGTTTATAAGACAATTCAGGTTTTCTATTTTTTCTAGTGTTATTTTTGACAATATGTTTTTTTCTAGTTATTTATGTATTTTAATTATGTTTTCAAATGATTGGCATCAGTTATTCATAATTTTCTTCAAAATTTGTGCCTCAAGATTTATATTTGTTTTTATTTCTAACCCTTTCTACTTGTGCCTTCCCCTCATCAGTCTTATGAAAGTTTGATTGATATAATTAACTTATTCCAAGAATCAGCTTTTGTCTTGCTGTCACTGTGTCAGTGTCTTGGTCAGTTCCTGGGATTGGTTCTGGGGATGGGAGGAACCCCGGGCTATTAGAGAACGTGCCAGCTGGGATGCCACTGGGTAGATCAGAGGACAGGTTCTCAAGACCAAGTCAGGGAAGGTGGTTTTCAGGAGTGCAGTCCACTTTAGAAGCAGTGTCCTTGAGAGAAAGGTGGCCACGAAAACACTTTCGATGCTAACATAGGGATAATCATGGTGTCAAGCAACCTGGGTCAGGTGCTTTATGTGCACTGCCTGTTCAACCCTCACTGCAGGTCTGTGAGATCTCCATTAACACCCCCTTTCAGATGAGGAAGCTGAGGCTCAGCATAATTATGTAATTTGCTCAAAATCCTCTAGCTTATTGATGCCAAAGCCGATGTTCTTCCTGTTACCCCACCAGCCATGGATAGAGGGTGCAGATGTGGGAAAGTTGTGCCACGAGACCTGGAAAGGCTGGGAGATGAAGCAGAGTTCAGTTCTTTCCTGCTCTCTTGGCGATTCTGAGGGGAATGATTAGAGTTGGCCTAGTTCCCTTTTAATTACCTGTTCTTCATTTTCTTCTGGGGATAAGATGAAACTGGGAGAAAAAACTTACTTAGTAAAAATATCCAAATATAAACAAATTATTATTTTTCAATGCAAGGGAAACATTTCTTTAGAAATAATTTTAAATAAAAATTGGGTAACTTACTAAAAATGAAAAATAACTGTGTAGATGTTTGCAAGAAATGATTAGTTGTAATGAGTGACCTATGAACTTTTATAGTTTTAGTTTTTCATGTAAAAAAATGTAATGATGATAATTTGGCTTTTATTATTGTTTTGTTTTAGTTTCTTTCAAGACTTTAATACCTTTGATAAAATTTCAATACTTAATATTTAATTTAATAGTTAATATCTTTGATCAGACAGAGAGATAATGGGTAACAAAGTCAACTTAACAGAAGAGTTTTGGGCTGGGAACACATCTCAGTGGCGGAGCGCTTGCCAAGTATTCATGAGGCCCTGGGTTCAATCCCAGCACGGCAGGAAGAAAAACAAAAAAAGGTATAAAGTAGGGCTGTTACAGAAACACTAGCTTAAATTGTGAAAATGTCTGTGGTTTCCCCAAATTAGCTTATTTTTATTGTAAATAAAGCAAATATATTCAGAAAGTTAAGCATAAAATCTGCCTGCCAAACTTCAATCTCATTGTAAAATATTTGTCCTTCTTGAGCAATATGACAATGGGCATCCGTTTTCTGAAAGTGTGTCATGGAAAGTGTGTCCATAAGGTCGGAAATGCAGGTGGATGATTGTACTTGTTGTGAAGAACATCTTTGATCTGTAAAAAAAAAAAATATATTACCTATGTTTCCAGATTTTATGGACACTTTGTGTTATGCCATTTGACCCTTTCATTCCTTAAACTTGCCTTTTCTTCTTACACCTTTGACATCACTACCCGTGTGTGAGGATCTGAGAATTGGCCCCTCCCTGCTCACCTGGACCTCAGTGGCTGCTCTGGACACACTCACACTAAGATGGTGCCACCCTGCCTCCATGGTTGTTTAGATTGTTGGGAGATCATTGGGGCCATTCAACTTAGCTGGACACTTGGAATTAGATCCCAGAAATTCTGAGTACTGAACAGCATGTAAGAATTCGGAGGTCATGGAGCACCTGCATGTGTTCCTTGGAGCTGTGGGGTGGCCTTCTTTAATCTGTGAGAAGTGAAGCAGAGAATAAAGTTCTGAAGAGTGGGAAGATTTAAGTAGTTAGACAAGGAGAAGCAGAATAAGAGGCAGAGATAATTGGTGAAATTGCAAGTTCTCCTTATCTTTGGGTTCTCTGAGGGACCCTAGAAACTTTCTTATAAATTTCCTCTTCTAATTAAAGTAGCTTAAATGGGTTTCTGTTAATTGCTATGCAAAGAATCTACAACAATCTCTGCTGTCCCATAGCTAGCGCCCAGAGCTGGGCTGGTCCTGGAGCAAATGCTCGTTGTGCTAAGAAAATTCCTAAAACAAAAAATATTATTTAATTGATGATGAACATGTATGGGAAGGAGAGGGCCAATGAATAAAATGAATATCCTAAAAGTGCTTGAAGTGGGAGGTTTTCCTGATCTTTTTCAGGAAGACCTAAAATCATCTCACCAGAATTCAGACCAGATTACCAAAATGAGCATCAGGCTGTCAACCAACCTTTTGTTGAAAGGGCTGCTCTCAGATTAAAAAGCTATAACCATTATAAAAATAACTACACATGGCACATGTACTGTTGCTGAGGTCTCAGGGAACAACATTGGCAGATCAAGCCCTGGAGTTTTATAACAAATCACCTAAGTGTTTATTATGTTTGAATAGCCTTCAGGAAGTTCCAAGAGAGATATACACAATGAATCCTTAGGTTTCTGAGCTTTTTTAATTTTCTTTTTTAAGACATCCTTTTACCTCCTTTCTCTCTCCCTCTCTTACTTTACTCATCTCTCTAGCTGAAGGATTTGGCTCCTAGGACTCCTCACAGGTATCAAAATCTGCAGAAGCTCAAGGCCCTCAGGTAAATGGCATTCTGTTTTGCATATTACCTATACACATCCTCCTGCATATCGTAAATCATCTCTAGATTACTTATAATGCCTAGTACAATGTAATGCTATGTAAACAGCAGCTACACTGCATTGTTTTAGGGAATCATGGTAAGATAAAGAGGTCTGTACATATTCATTATAAGTGTAATTTTTTTCAAATCCTATGTTGGTTAAATTCATGGATGGACCTGTGTATACAGAGGGTCAACTGTATATTCAAACACTGATATTCTGTAGTTAGTTAATAAGACCAGAACAGAGGCCTGGGAATCATTCAGTCCTGTTCTGGGAGCTAGGACGCTCTGTGACAGCAGATCTTTGTTTGCATTGTCTATTATGGTGGCCACTAACTACATGCAGCTATTGAGTACCTGGAGTGTCTGGTTAGCATGACTGAAGAGCTGAAATTTAAATCTGCTATTATTTTGATGAGTTAAGTCTAAATTTAAATAGCCACATATGATTGGTGACTACTGAATTGGACAGTGCTGATTTAATCTTATAATACACTACAATTTTTGTTCTTGGTGTTGTGAAAACATCATTTGGGATGTCTGGTGGGGTTTTATAGTGGTTTGATTACCCATCTGATTTCCCTCTCTCATCTCCCACTTCAAAAAGACCAGTAGTTGAGAGGTGGGTTGTACCACCTTTTAATCAAATTCGATTTTGTCCTTTGGATGGGAAACTCTGCCTCAATTCTGGTTTATTGTAGATGGGGGTTCTGTGGTCGAGTGTGGGTGAATTGTGGCTTTCTATTCGACTGTACTGGCATTCACAAAACCAACTGGATGCTGAGGGCAGTCAAATGAAACCTGGAAGGAAGGGTATTTGCTTATCTTTCAACTTGTTTGAAGACCAAACCACAGCCATGTTGGGATCAAGTGGCCTGGCGAGATAGTAGCAGCAAACTCTAGGGAGTCCTCAGCCTGGCTCACCACAAAAACCTCAATGTTGATGTGCCTTTCTTTTCTTTATGAACCTTAATGACAGACTCTCCTGGGTCTGGGTTGCTGTGAAGAGGCTGCTTAAAGTGGGGAGTATATTCATTGCATGGCATTATTTCTGCAGTTGCCCTACTTTTAAAAAAAAAGCTGACAGCAGTTTTTGTATAAGAGGCGAGCTGACACCCTTCTGCTCCCCTTGGGTAACTTGTCTTGATTCCTGGTAGAACAGTTTCCTGTCTTCCTGGTTGAAGCTCAAGCATGCTGGATCCAGAGCTGGAGTGTTGTGATGTATGACTGAATGCACTGGTTCAAGTGACAAAAACTGCAGGCCTGTCACAGAAACAGACGTGTCAATTAAGATGGTGGGGAAGGTGTCCATTCTGTTGTTACTGGTTGTGCTTCTTTGTCATAAGTTTTCTGGTCTCTGATGGCTGGACCATTGCACTTTGTGCACTTCCAACACATCTGTGGCCTTCACTCTCTGCAGGCTTGGCAAAGCCAGTCACCATGTATATGTTGTGGACAGAAAGACTTTTCTTCTTTGATCTTCCTGAAAAGGGTGGAAAAACATCCTTTTCTGCCCTCTGATCATCTGATGCTTGAACTGCCTGTGGGTGAAAAGAGATTATTAATTGAAGGTGCGAGTGGTTCAGTTCACTTTCCAGGAACACTGCAGTGCCAAGGCTAGAGAGCAGACAGGCTGACGTCTGGGGCAACTTCCTGCTGTTGCCTCTGCATGTGTGCATGTCAGGAGCATCCAGAAAGACCTAAGTGTCCCCCGTGCATCGGCCTGTGCCTGTAGAATCCTCCTCGCATCCCCCTGAACTGCACAGAGTCCTATGCTGGAGAATTTTCACCTCAGTCCAAGCTCCTGTGAGAGCCAGGAGGAACCAGCCCCTGGAATTGACTCTAGGTTTCTCCTGAACCTCCCTTTCCTAAAGTCTCTTACCCTGGGTTGAATCAGGGTGAAGATGGGTGCAAAGGGAGTATCCCATTCTTTCCAGCCTCTGTTCACCTCAAACATTCATTCCTTTATTTGTTCAGTTATTTATTAAGCACCAGCTATGTATTTTCAGTGTTCACTGGGGATACAGGTGTGAATGACATTTGCACAGCTCTTTTCTGTCCAACCGATGGAGTATTTCTTTTGGGGAGGTACCAGGGATTGAACTCAGGGACACTCAACCACTGAGTCACATCCTCAGCCCTATTCCGTATTTTATTTAGAGACAGGGTCTCACTGAGTTGCTTAGCACCTTGCTTTTGCTAAGGATGGCTTTGAACTTGTGATCCTCCTGCTTTAACCTCCTAAGCCATTGGGATTACAGGCATGTGCCACTGTGCCCAGCTTGATGGAATACCTTAGACACATTTTCTTCCCTTAAAAGTTCTCTCCATATTCTTTTTGTACTATCTGTGTCACAACACTTTTTTGATTGCAGAAAATTCTTATGAGGATGCATAAAATATGGGTTTCTAATGGATTCCTCACTTTGGATGCAAAGTGAATACAACATAATGAAAATGGAACCAAAGAAGCTGGTATTAGAGAGTAAGCAAAATCTTTATGATTTGAGATAATGTTCTGAGATTTTCCCCTCTATTTCCATGTCCAAGGGAGAGCAGGACTTTGAGTTAGAGAGACCTGGAGTTTTCCTTTTCCAGTGACAGAGTCAGGAGGCATTTTGTTTTTAAGAGTATAGGATCCCACGCAGACAACTGGGGGACAGGAATGGAAATTCTGGAACCCTCTGAGTGATGCCTGGGACTGGAAGTGGCTGCAGTTCTTGTGTGCCAAAGAGAGGCCACTGCCTGGCAAGGTCTCCAGAGATGGTGGTGCCTCTCATTGGTAGATCTTAGGTGAGAGAGCTGGGGTGTGAGAGCTGGGTATGTGTGAGAATTGAGTGGGTACGAGTTGGGGCACCTGTGAGAGTTGATTATGTGAGCTGTACATGGGGGAGTTTGGGTCACATGATTGTTGAGGTGTGTGTGGAGAGGTGTGAGAGTGAGGTTTGCTTCAGAATGGGTACACGAAAGCCTTGGGGTATGTGGGATGGCTGTGGTGTGAGATTTGGGGTAACATGAACTGTGGTGTGTAAGGGTTGAAGTGTGTAAGAGTTGGGGTATGTATAAAAGTGGGGTTATGTGTGAGAGCTGCAGCACTTGAGAGGTGAGATATCCAAGTGAGTTGGGGTGTGTCATGAAAGTTGGGGTGTGAGAGGTTTAGTGTGTGCCATGAATGTTTGAGCATCATAGTGGGGACTAAGTGTTGTGGGGGGATGAATCACTGAATAGGAAGGGGTGGATCTTGGAAGCCTCTGATCCAGAAGAGCCCAGACCCTCATCTTCTGAAGGACTTGGGCAGTGACATCACAATAGTAAAATAACAGTCTTCCGGAATGCACTCTTCACTTTTGTTTACCTCAGTTTGGGTAGTTGGAGAAGGGTTGCAATCTCCAACTGATACGTGTATAACTATATTCATAGGAGCATCATTCCTAAGAGCCAGAAGGTGGAAGCAGTCCAAGCATCCACTGACATATGAGTGGATAACACAATCAGAATATTCAGCTTAAAAAGAAGGGAGGGCTGAGGATGTAGTTCAGTTGGTAGAGTGCCTGCCTCGCAAGCACCAGGCCCTGGGTTCAATCCCCAGCACTACAAAAAAAAAAAGAGGGAATTCTGAGCTATGCTACAACCTTGAGGGAAATAAGTGAGACATAACAGGACAAATACTGGGGGATTCCATTTACATGAGGTTCCTAGAGTAGTCAAACTCATCACACAGAAGGCAGAAGGGTGGTTTACCAGGTCTGAGGGGAGGGACAAGAGGAAGATATTATTTAACAGGCAGAGTTTCAGGTTAGCAAAATGAAGAGTTCTGGAGACAGATGGTGGTGGTTGCACAACAATGTGAATGTACTCAGCACTACTGAATGGTTTGTTTAAAAATAGGAAGGAAATTTCATGTCATGTGTATTTTAGCACCTCAGGGGACTTTTCCAGGCCTTATTCCCCAGATGACAGTTATGACTGGTATGGAGGCTGACACCCAGCCCTGCTCCTTTCCTCTCCTACTGTCTGTGTAGGGTGATGTACCCAGGGAGTCTGTAATAGGAGGATAAATGAGGTCACACCAACCAGAACTGAGGAAGTATCAGCTAGATTCAATCCATGAATGACAGGGATGGCCTCCTAGAGAGCCATCAAACAACAGCCAGAAACAACAGCCTGGCTACGATTGTTAAGTCCAGAACAAGGCAAAATCCAAACCCAAACCAAACAAAAAACAAAAAAAGAAATCCTGGTTCAAAGACTCAAGATGGAATTGGAGGCTGAGTTGGACAACAGACTTTTTACCTAAGATTGTCGTCTAAGCTTTTCCTTTCTATGTTGAAAGGGTGCTGGCAGCTGTGAGGTAGAGAGGCCAAGCTTTTTTATTCCCAATGGTGAAATGGAAATGATAGGAATGGTAAGGGGCAGAACCACCGGCTAACACCTAGTGAATGTTTTATTTGTTCCATTTCCTTCTCCTTCCTCCCCCTCACCCAAAGCCATGGTCCATTTGCACTGTGTGTTTGTGTGTGTCTGTGTGTTTGTGTGTGTATGTGTGTGTTTAGAGTAGGTACTTTCAGAGGCCTGGGGAAGGAGGACTTCTCTTTTCACAGTGGAGGTGTGGCTCTGCTGTCCTTCCTACAGGCTGAGGAGTCCCTACAGGCTGACTTTAGGGTTTTGGTGGGTGCCCTCCTGCTGCTACTATGGGCTTGGCCTGAGATTCTCTTCTTCATCTGGGGCTCAGGTCATATTCCAGAGTCACTTCAAGGTGAGCTGCTTGCTTTAAAGTCCTTTGGTATTTTGACTTAAGCTGGTGTCCCACTTGAGGCATCAAGAGATTCAAGTAACAGCTGGGGCCTTTGTTCATGAGTCTCTCATCTCACATTTCTGGGTGGATTTCTTTTTGGAGACAATATTCTATGAATCACCTTTGAAATGAGAATTTATCAGCTTAGGGACTATTCTCTTTGAATTGTCTGAACAAGAACAAGCGGAGCTCTCTGAAGTCCTGTTTCCATAGTCCTAGGTCCATTACATAAATGGACCCACCCCCATTTAGGGAACTATGCTTTTTTTCTTTCCCGCCAAAGAACAACACAGAAATTTTCACCTGCTTCTTTTATCTCTCCTTGGAACTGCTGACCTGGCCAGTCTCACTGCTTTCCTGGTTCTGTCACTTACTACTTGCTCTGTGACTCTATGAGTTCTTTCTGTATCTGTAAATTGGGTATAATAATAATTGGGTATAATTCTAATAGTTGAGGACTGCTGAGAGTTTTTAGTCTCTGTATGTGAAAGCACTTCTATCAATCTGAAAATGCTATGCAAACGTGCCTTACTTTTCTGCTAAAAAACCAGTAGAGGATGGGCAGTATGTCTTTCTGGACTCACTGCCTGACAGGGACAACAGAAGTCTTGCACATGTTGCCGTATTTTTTTTTTTTTTTTTTGCAGTGCTGGAGATTGAACACAGAGCTTTGTGCTTGCGAGGCAAGCACTCTACCAACTGAGCTATATCCCCAGCCCCGATCATGTTGCCATATTAAAAAACCAAATGAACAGTGAAGAGTCTTTCTCTCGCCTCCTTCTGGCCCTCTTCCACACTGCCCTACTTCTGTCTAGGAGGTAATAAAAATTGGTTTGCACTTCATTCTCTTTCCTGGCACTTGGGCCTCATCATTTGGAGAAGGCCCTGTGGCTGTTCTCCCATGAAACACTGGGGTTCTTTCCACTGGTCCCTACAACATCAGTCGAGGTCAAGTGTTAAGTGCAGAGGGGCCGTAGGGCTGGACAGCCTTCGCATTCCGAACCCCTGACACACATGGCCATCAGATGGCCCTTTCCTAAGATCCTCTTTTGTCCTGGGAAAGGACTTGGCCAGGAACATACAGAACCACGTACCGCAGGCTCAGATGGGGCCGGTGTGTGCAGCACACGCCTTCCCAACGTCCTCTGCGGTCCTGACGCAGGTGGACGCACGCGCCTTCCCGTCGTCCTCTGCGGTCCTGACGCAGGTGGACGCACGCGCCTTCCCGTCGTGCTCTGCGGTCCAGAAGCGACGTGGCCTCCGGAAGCCGGGCGTGTCCAGCAGGGCCGCCGTGCTGTGGGAAGGTTAATACCGCCCAGGGGTTTGTTGACCGTCTGAACCGGCCGTGTTCTTCAAGCCATTAGTGGCAAACTTTCTGGGGGTAGTTGGCAGGGGTGAGAAATAATCTCGGTATTGTGACTTGGGAGAACTTTCTGGTGACCGCAGTGTACATGTTGGCAAGGCTCTTGGCAGCTTGGCGGTGCCCTGGTTCTTCATATCACATGAAGGTCTGTGGATGTGGCCAGATGATACTTAGGTGTGTGGTTCATGGCTGGGAACCCGAATGCGCATGCTCTGTATTTACCGCCAGCCCCAAATCTCGAGGGAATGACTGGGTCAACAAACAGCCCTTCTCCTTGACCCTTGGTTTTCGTGCTAGAGCCTGAAAATTACCACCATGTGACGGCTTTTTGGCTGGTTGTGTGGAGGACAAGTTTGCGTGAAAATTGCCACCATGCGTGGTATTTCCGCCAGCGGTCTCAGAAGGTTAGCAGTTGCACAACTGATGTGCTTTGTCAAGGGCTGATGGGACGTAAAAGGTGAGCTAGTTGTTAGTATGTTGCTGAAAGTCAAGCTCTGGGAAGACATTGGTGAGATCAGAAAGTCAAGTATATTGTGGGTGAGAAAAGATTGACGTGGAAGTCTTTGCTACGTCTGCGAAATCCAAGAAGTTGGTGATAGGAAGCAAAGTTTTTTTTTTTTTTAACCCTTTGTTTTGAAAAAAAAATCATAGATTCACAAGAAGTTCCAAAAAAAAAAAAAAAAAAAATTACTGGGGTGACATACCCTTCAACTGTATAATATCTTGCATGACTATAATGTAATAGCAAAACCAGGAAATGAAACAAAATGCTTTTCAGACAGCTAGTTGAGAAATTCGGAAAATGAAATCATAATCCGATGCAGAGATAGCATCAACATTTTTTTCTGATCCCTGCTCTGTGTCAACATAGTGTCTGTCATTTAATGATAGGGGTTGTTCTGAGAACTTCATTATTAAGTGATTTCATTGTTGTTTGAGCATCGTAGTGTTTTTAGGTAAATCTAAATGGTCTAACTGCTACAAAGCTAGGCTACAAGCCTGCTCAACATGAAAGGTACAAGATGAGAGGAAGTTTTCAGCTTTATTATAATCTTGTGGGACCACCATCATATCTGCAATCCATCATTGACTGAAGTGTGCTTATACAGTACATGACTGTGGGGCCCTGGGAATGTAAACTAATTAGTGCTGGTTACTTTCTTCAGGGTTTATAGAATAACCAGGGAGACTTAAGTAAATAATTATGTAAGTAATTAAGTAAATAATTATGAAAAAAATTCATTACTTTCAATTGTGATAAGTTCTGTGAAATGAAAATATAGTAAAAAAAAATGATTTTATGAAAAGAGACCTTAAAAATTTTCATGATGTTTAGTAGTCTTAGTTTAAGATTTTTCAGATAGCTGCAACCTTAAAGGTATACAGCAGTAATTTGGCTGCAGAAAGGGAATCAGACTTCAGAAATCTCCTTACTATAACCAGCAATTAGAAGTGATAAACCCAACATAGACACCTGCCAAGGGAAGGGATTCTTGAAAGCTGGCTGTGTTTGATGAGACCCTAAAAATCTTTTCTACTGTAAAACTTCCTGTTTGGTTTCAAAGGGCATCTTTGGCAAGCTGCAGTCCACATTCACAATGCTCCTTCATATGGCTCAGTGATATGATCTAATTTGGAATCCTTATGGTTTATGTGAAGAGAGGAACAATTAGATTTATGTTCCCTCTTGAGCGTAAGACATGGTATCCAGGCAACTCAAGCTGAACGCATACAAGATAGCGACCTTACCCACCTACTTGGTAAACTCTGCACAGGTGGTGAAAATAATACCTGGATAAATATCCCAGGTCACTTAGGACATTTTCTTTATATCAACATTTGCTATAGAAGGTTCTCACGTCTCCTGGCTTTTGCCAAGCAAACATTGTGTTTCAGACAAGAAGTGGGAAACAAAGGTTTGCCAGAAATTGCTGGGGCGTAGGTGATTTTATCAAGTGATGTGCAAAGCCTGGTTGTTACACTGATTGTCAGCTCCAGTTTTTGTGAGATGTGCTCTTGACTTATGGTAGCTGTCCAAGAAGCATATAATATTTAGAAGTGCTGATTTAATGTTTGTTCAAGTGGAGTGTCTTTTGTAATTTTTCATTACTTATTTGATGTTCTACATCACTGAGTCTTTCGGTATAGAAGCAAGAGTTCCACTTTAGTTGTTGCATTTGACCACCTGAAAATTCCAGTTGGCCTCCATCATGACTAAATAAAGTAGGAAAAAAGTCCTCCAAATCCAAATTGCCCAAAATCTATTTTTTCTTCCTTTTGTAGGGAGATCACAGGATCAATCGATTATTCTCTTGATGCTAATATCTTTATTGAATTTTATTTTCAATAAATTTTGAAAATTACAGGATTTAATATTCTTTTTCAAATGTTAGAGTTGAGTTTCGGAGAATTTGTTACTTTTAATAAACTCTGGTGAGTGAATGAGCATGCTCTTGGACACTGGAAGTCACGTATACCAATTCTAGCAGGATGAACTAACTGTTGGAGGCAGGACCCCAGCGACCTTTGTAGTCTCAGGGCCTGGCATTGTGTCCTACACATATCCAGCCTTGAGCACACACTGGCAGCATTTGCTTTTGGAAACTTGAAGCTGGATGGTTTAAGTGTTAGGAGCAAGATTTTGGAGAAAATAGATCTGATTTTGAATCCTTGTTCTGTCACTTAGTCTTCTGAATCTTTGGGCAAAGTTAATTTTCTCCTCTGTAAAATGAAAATACCACACAGAGCTGGGAATATTAAGTGAGATTATATTTAGCACTTTATATAGAACCTGAGACATGATTACTTGTGGATTGCCTGTCTCCCAGTTAGAGTATAAGCCCCTCGAGGGCAAGGTTTTATCTTACTGCTATATCCCAGAGACTAGCACAAAGTAGGTGCTAAACAAGTGTTTGTCAGATTAATGAATTAAAAAAATGGTATATTTTTCTATGATATTAATATAAAGAAGAATAGTGTCAGTATTTGAGGAATGAAGCCATGAAAATTATATTGGAAAAAAATCAAATTATTGGAGGAAGATTTTTTATTGACAGAAATTATCTGGCTTTATTGTTTTGTGCATAAATTCTACTTCTAAGTATATTTAACATTTTAGCTAAGAAGTTATCACTCATTTTTCTAAATAATGTTTTTCAAGGTTCCTGAGAGAAAGTGATGTACCCATTTTGAATCTTTGATCAATATGCATATATTTAATATAATTATGTATTATTTTGGCTCACCATCAAATGTAGCTATGACTTCTTCACTTTTCCAGTCCTTGTCTGTCCCCTTCTTTCTTCCTGTCTTACTCTGCCTCCAAAGTGAAATGCTATCCAGCATTTAAAATATTTCTGGGAATTAATGTTGTGGGAGAATGTTAGTTTGTTAGGAAAAATTTTAAAGTCAAAAGATTGGCTTTCCTTAGGAGTTATTGAGAAATTAACATTACATAAGAAATTTTTAATTTACCAAAATTACAGATTTTGTAAATTACCAAAATCCGGTTTCTACTGAGAACCAATCTGAAGGACCAATGTGCCTACCTGCTGGGAATGAGTTACCTGTACCTGACACTTTGCTTTACCCTGTGGATTTAAGTGTTTTGGAAACAGTTCTTTATGTCACCACCAGATGGCGAAGGCACTCCATTGACATTGGACTGGGCAGTTGCTCTGTTGAAACAGGTTTTGGCACTTGCCTTCTTTCAGGACTGGATGGTTCACATTTTTCTAGATACAGAAAAGAGCTGCTCATGAAGGCCTGTGTTTTAACCTTTTATGTAGGAATTACAGTACATGTTGTTACAGATTCAAAGCATATGCTCTTAAAATATTGAAAGAGTTGTTATATATTTTTAACCCTTAAAAGAATGGTGTTGTCGTGTAAGTTTGATTATTTCCCTCCTTAGTGTGAAGTTCAGTTTCCCACTTCTTAACTTCCGGCTCCCTTTCTTGTCCCCATGTTCTTTGTGGGATCATAACATTAGGTTAATAATTAAGAACTAGGACATTGGAGACCAATGGCGCTGTGTTCAAGTTCAGATTCTTCCACTTGGATGAGCTGGGTAACCTCCCCATGCCTCAGACTTCTACATACTGAAAATGCCCCCTTCTCAGAATGCCTGGGGATGGGGATGCCAGAGTGTAGCTGGTTCCCTTGCCTGGAACATAGGTGCTCATCCTAGTGTGTTTCTTGTTGCTCATCATATGTCATCCTCGGGTGAAAAGGCAGGTGAGTCAGAGTTTTGTATCTGTTTCCAATACTTTAGACTCTCAGACTCCACTAAATTATAATTTAGTTATGGCCCTTTTGCCTGCTTCTCTCCACTCCTGCCCCTACCCTGTGGTTTGCATTTGTGGGGGTGGGAGGAGACTACTTCCCCACGCAGAATTTAGCAATGTCTGCGGATGTGTTTGGTTACCACAGTTGTGGGGAGGTGGGTGTTGCTGACATCTGCGTAGAGGCTGTGATGCTTGTAAACATCCTATAATATACAGGATAGCTTCCCTACAGCAGAGAAGTACCTGGCCCCGAATGTCAATAGTGCCGAGATTGAGAAACACTGGGCTAAATAGTGCTCAGTAGAAGGAAAATTGCCTGGCTTTGGTCTAGTCAATTCAAGTTGATTAAATTCCAAATATCCTAATCAGGTGTTTGCTAGACTCTGGGGACCCAAGAATGAAAGGACGTAAACTTAATTCCAGATCTGTGAAGGGTCTGTATTTTGTTGTACTTTTAGGCTATTAAGGTAGTCCCGGTTACTGTTTCAGGCACACTGGCAAGAGAAACAAGACTCCTGGGTCAGAGATAAAGGACTTTATCACTCATGGTCCAGCAAGCTGAATGAGCTGTGTGTTGATATCATTCTCCTTGCCTGCCAAATCTCACAGGGGCAATATGGAGGGGCCTAGGTGCTTATTAAGCATGCAATAATTTGACATTATGGCTGAGGAACACTGGGCTTGGGGAATTCACTCCTCTTGCGATATAAGTGATAAACTGACTGTTCCCCCCACCCCCCAGGGGGAAGAAATCATCCAGGTGTAACAAAAGATATGCACACTGTAGAGGCTGTAGACCAGAGAATTTCAATTTGGGTGTGTTCGAGGTTTCATGGAGAAGAAATACCTGAATTTCTTCTGTAGGGTGAATAGGAATTCATCCCAAAGACAGGGGTAGAAAAGGTGTTCCCAGCAGTAGAAACAGAATAGGCAAAGGCACAGAAGCATCAAGCATCATGGCATACTCAGCAGCAACGAACATGCTGTTCAGTGTTGTCAGAGTGCACCATTCTGGCATGAGAGGGCTGATGGTCTGCACATGGTAGGGTGTGAAGCGGGTGCATCTAGCCTATTAGGAACATCTCCTACTGTGGGCTGTGGGGGCCCCTATACTAAGGGCATGAGAGAGTGTGTCCTGGGCATAACCAAGTTCCAGAGCTTGCTGTGAAATGGCACTTGGTACAAAGGAATATAAGGAGATGGAAAAGAATTCAGTGTTCTTGTGTTGCTGGGGATCCCCCAAGAGAGGGAGCTTTCTTCCCAGCAAAATAAATGACCTTCTTTCCTGAGCATCTTGTCCTTGATTGTCTGAGGACATGGAGGACTGCGAAGTCCTACTGAGTGTGATTGAATAGTGAGCCTGTGTGGGCTGTTGCATGTGTGATGTCATGCAGCTATAAGCTCATATATGACAGTAATTTACTGGGAGCAGGTGAGAGCTCCATTTCTGGGAAATGATTGTTTCCAGGCCATGGCTGTGGGTTTTAGTGGTTGGTGGAGCCAGTCTTCCTCACCAGTAGGCCTTCCTTTGATACATGAGAGCATATTAGGCCAAGATTGACAGGCTACAAGCAGGATGCACCGGATCTCCTATAGGAGAAGTTCAGGGAAATGGGGAGATCAAGGAGGGCTGAGTCTAAAGGGTAATCATGAGAGCCACTGGGATGAGTAGAGCAGCCTCTGGTGCCTGTGGGGGACATCGCCTGGGGAGTTAGAAGTCGGCCATGGCGAGTGTATTCACATTAAGGAAACTGGCCAGTGCTAGGTCAGGCTTTGTTCTGTTCATTATCTCGATGCAAGAAAGCGATAGAACATTAATAATACAGATTAAACTTACAGGTTAGTCACGCCTGTGGCTGACTGAAATTGGAAACTGATTGTCTAGAGTTTGAAAACTGTTTTCTGATCCAGTGAAGAGGTTGCTCCCATGAATGATGAAACAGTTACTTTCCACTGTATGTCAGTGCCATGATTCTTTCTTGTTAATTTAAACAAAAAATCAACCAGTATTCATATTGGAATTACCTTTGTTTATCAATTGTGATTGTCAGTGAATTGCAGCTACAGCAGCAGTTTGACAAAAATCAACAAAAGGTTCGTTCTGTGAGGGTTGGTTGACTGCCAATTTATAGTAAAGGGTGTTATATGCTTTTAATTATACTTTTATTACTGTGTAACACTGGTTCAGTGGATGATGGACTACCATGAGATTACAATGGCGCTGAAAAATTCCTGTTGCCTGGGGACATTGTAGCCATTGTAACATCATAGCATGTCACATTATTCACATGTTTGTGGTGATGCTGGTCTAAATAAGCTGATTGTTCTTTTTCTCTTCCTTTCTCTCTCCCTCCCCCTCACGCCTCCCTCCCTCCATCGCTCTCCCTCTTTCTCCCTCTTTCTTTTTTCTTTTCTTTTCTTTTTTCTTTCTTTCTTTTCTTTTCTTTTCTCTTCTCTTCTTTCTTTTCTTTTCTTTTCTTTTCTTTTCTTTTCTTTTCTTTTCTTTTCTTTTCTTTTCTTCTCTCTCTCTCTCTCTCTCTCTTTCTCCCTCCCTCCCTCCCTTCCTCCCTCCCTCTCTCCCTCTCTCCCTCCCTCTCTCTCTCTCTTTCTCTTTCACTGTCTGAGTATTGAGCTCAGGGGCACTTGACCACTGAGCTACATCCCCAGGCCTTTTTATTTTATTTTGAGACAGAGTCTCATTAACTTGTTGAGGCTGACCTCGAACTTGAGATCCTCCTGCCTTAGCCTCCACGTTCCTGGGATTTCAGGTCTGCCTTTCCATGTCTGGCTTTACATAATAATTCTGCTATTCTGTCAGTCATATGAAAGCATAGCACATGCTGGGTACAGTGGCTTTGTCTGTAATCCTAGCTACTTGGGAGATTGAGGCAGGAGGGTCACAATTTTGATGTCAGCCTGGGCAACTTAGTAAGAATTACACTCAAAATAAAAAAAGGCTAGAGATGTAGCTCATTGGTAGAGTGCTTACTTATGCAACATGAGGCCCAGGATTCAGTCCCCAGCACTGAAAACAAAAGCGAACAAACAAAAGAAACCACATACAATTATGTACAGTTGTACAGTATGTGTGTGTGTGTGTGTGTATAATTTTTATTTTTTGGTACCAGGGATTGAATCCAGGGGTGCTTAACCACTGAGCCACATCCTTAGCCCTTTTTATTTTTTATTTTGGGGCAGGGTCTTGGTAAGTTGCTTACAGCCTTGCCAAGTTTACTGAGGCTGGCTTTGAACTTGTGATCTTCCTGCCCCAGCCTCCTGAGCTGCTGGGATTACAGGCCTGTGCCACCATGCCTGGCTACCTACTATTTCATAGTGACAGTAAATATGTTACTGGCTTATGTATGTGCTATACTTTTTTTGTGTGTTGCTGGGGACTAAACCCACGGCCTTGGGTGTGCTAGTCAGGCACTGTACCACTGAGCTGTATCTCCAACCCTACTATTTATTGTGATTTTAGGTATCATCACTGGTTTGTGTATTTACTATAATCATTGTTAAGCATAATTTTCATGTACTCCTCCTTATATAAAAAAGCTAACTATAAACAGCCTCAGGCAGGTCCTTAGGAGGCATTCCAGAGGAGGGTGTTGCTGTCCTGGGAGGTGGCAACTCTCTGTGCGCTCTTCCTGGGGACAAGATCTGGAGGGGAAGATGGTGATACCGATCCTAACCCTTTGTGGATCTCAGCTAATATGTGTGTTTGTGTCTTAGTTTTAACAAAAGTTTAAAAAGCCAAAAATATTAAAAATTAGAAAAAAATTATAAAGTTAGGATACAAAGAAGAAATAGTTTGTACAATGTGTTTGTGTTTTAAGCTAAGTGTTATTGCAAGAGTAAAAGAAGATAAAAAGTTTATAAATAGTTACAATAAACTAATAAGGTTAATTTATTATCGAGGAGCGATGTTTATTGAGACATATTAGTGTGTCTTTATGGGGTACGCTGGGTAACTCAGTGCTTGTGCACAGTGTGCAGTGATCGGATCAGGGTAATGCTTTCCATCTCGTCACACAGTCGTCGTCCTCATGGGCTGGATATGCTGTTTTAACCAGTAGTTACCCACGGTACTGAGGAAAAACCAGAAGAAATTCCTCTACTCTGTTTTAGTGCCCCCTCTTGAACCTCTTTCCCTCCCCTCCTCCTGTAGTTTCTAGTGAGCAGTATGCCACTCCATTCCTCCAGAAGATTGACTTAATTACCACAAGTGAGTGAGAGCATGTACTTGTCTTTCTTGTCTGGCTTATTTCACTTAATATAATGCCCTCCAGTTCCACCCATATTGCTGCAAATGACAGGACTTCATTCCTTTTTTATGCCTGAATAATGTTCCATTGTGTCCACATACCACATTTTCTCTATCCACTCATCCATTGAAGGGCATCTGGGTCTTTTTCCCTGTCTGAGCTCTTAGGAATAGTGCTGCAGGAAACGTGCAGCGTCCCTTCGCTGTACTGATTTCATCTCTGGATACAGACCCAGTGGTGGAGTTGCTGGGTTCTATGGTGGTTTTATCTTTAGTTTTTTGAGGAATCTCATGCTCTTCTCCCTGATGGCTGCACTAATTCACATTCCTACCAACAGTGTGTCAGAGTTCCCATTCTCAGCCCTCTGCGGCATTTGTGGTAGTCATTTTCGTTGGGGCGAGGGGATCTCATCTTAGTTACGATTTGCGTTTGTGTTGCTCTGATGATTTGTGAGAGCGAGCATTTGCTCACATACTCATTGACTGTTCACATATCTTCTTTTGAGAAGTGTCTGTCTAGTTTTTTGGTTCATTTAAAGAAATTGGGTAGATCATGTCGATGTCTTCGAGATTTTCTATTTTATTAGAGTATAAATTTTCAAAATAGCTTCTAATTATCTTCTGTATTTCAGTAGTGTCCATTGTTATATTTCCTTTTTTATCACGAATTTTAGTAATTTAGGGTTTCTCTCTCCTCCTCTTTATTAGCGTGGCTAAGGGTTTATCAATTTTATTTACTTTTTCCAAGAATCAACTTTTTTTTGTCAATTTTTTCCCGTTGTTTCTTTTGTTTCAGCTCTGATTTTAATTATTTCCTGTCTTCTACTACTTTTGGTGTTGATTTGCTCTTCTTTTTCTAGGACTCTGAGATGTAATGTGAGGTCATTTATTTGTTGACTTTTTAGTCTTGTAATGAGTGAGCTCAGTGCAATGAACTTTCCTCTCAGCACTGCCTTCATAATGTCCCAGAGATTTGATAAGTTCTATTGGTGTTCTATTGGTAAATACCTCTAAGAATTTTTTCAACACCCATAAATCAAATGCATTTCTGTATGTCAGTGATGAATCCTCTGGAAGAGAAATTAGGAAAACTACCCCATTCACAATAGCCTCAAAAAAATAAAATACTTGGGAAAATAAAAAGAGGGGAAAGACCTCTACAATGAAAACTACAGAACACTAAAGAAAGAAATTAAAGAAGACCTTAGAAGATGGAAAGATCTCCCTTGTTATTGGGTAGGCAGAATTAATATTGTCAAAATGGCCATACTACCAAAAGTGTTATACAGATTTAATGCAAGTCCAATTAAAATCCCAATGATGTTCCTCATAGAAATAGAAAAAGTAATCATGAAATTCATTTGGAAAAATAAGAGACCCAGAATAGCTAAAGCAATCCTTAGCAAGAAAGGTGAAGCAGGAGGCATCATAATACCAGACCTTAAGCTATACTACAGAGCCAGAGTAACAAAAATAGCATGGTATTGGCACCAAAATAGACATGTAGAATAATGGTACAGTAGAGGATACAAAGACAAACTTTGTCATACTAGACAAAGGCATCAAAAACAGATTGGAGAAAAGATAGCCTCTTAAACAAATGGTGCTGGGAAAATTGGAAATCCATATGCAGCAAAATGAAATTAAATACCTACCTCTCACCCTGCCCAAAGCTTAACTCAAAGTGGATCAAGGACCTAGGAATTAGACCAGAGACCCTCTGCCTAATAGAAGAGATAGCAGGCCCAAATCTTCATCATGTTGACTTAGGACCTGACTTCCTCAACAGGACTCCTAAAATGCAAGAGATAGAATCAGTCAATAAATGGGACGGATTCAAACTAAAAAGCTTCTTATCAGTAAAGGAAACAAAAACATGAAGAGAGAGCCTACAGAATGGGAGAAAATCTTTACCACCCACACATGAGACAGAGGACTAATCTCTAGGATATATGAAGAACTCAAAAAACTCAATATCAAAAAATCAAATAAACCAATCAATAAATGGGCTAAGGAACTGAACAGACACTTCACTGAAGAAGATATACATTAAATCGACAAATATATGAAAAAATGTTCAACATCACTAGTAATTTGAGAAACGCAAATCAAAACTACTCCAAGATTTCATCTTACTCCAGTCAGAATGGAAGTTATCCAGAATACAGGCAATAATAAGTATTGGTGAGGATGTGGGGAAAAGGTACACTCATACATTGCTGGTGGTACTGCAAATTGGTGCAACCGCTCTGGAAAGCAGTATGGAGATTCCTTAAAAAACCTGAAATGGAACCACAATTTGAGCCAGCTCTCCCACTCTTTGTTCTGTACTCACAAGGACTTAAAATCCGTATACTACAATGATGCAGCCGCATCAATGTTTATAGCAGCTCAATTCACAGTAGCTAAACTGTGGAACCAACCTAGATCTACTTCAATAGATGAGTGGATAAAGAAACTGTGGTATATAGACACAATGGAATATTACTCAGCCCTGAAGAAGAATAAAATTATGACATTTGCAGATAAATGAATGGAGTTGGAGAATGTCATATTAAATGAAATAAGCCAATATCAAAAAACCAAAGGCCAAATATTTTCTCTAATAAGTGGATGTTGATCTATAATGGGATGGGGGCAAGGGAAGAATGGAGGAACTCTGGATAGAGTAGAGGTGAGGGAAGGAAGGGGACAGGGTATGGAGTCAGAAAGATGGTGGAATGAGACAGACATTATTACCCTATGTAATGTATGATTGCATGAATGGTGTGACTGCATTGTGTACAACCAGAGAAATGAGAAGTTGTGCTCCATTTGTGTGCAGTGAGTCAAAATGCATTCTGCTGTCATGCATAACTAATTAGAACAAATAAAAAATTGGGTTGTTTGCTTTTTTGGTTTAGTCCCTTTAAAAAAATAGTTAGCTTTTTGAGTTTCTCATATATTCTGGAGATCAGTCGCTTATCAGGTGAATAGTTGGCACATATTTTCTCCCTTCTGTGGGAGGTTTTCTTTCCACTCTTGAGAATTTTCTTCACTGTGTGGAAGCATCTTGGTTTGAAATAATCCCATCTATCAATTTTTATTTTTATGGTCTGTGTCTTTGGATTTCTATCTAAAAAATCCTTGCCTACAATGTCTTGAAGTGTGTCTTCAAGCTTTCAGCCTCACAGCTAGGTGTTAACCCGCCTTGAGTTGGTGTTGTGAGAGGAAGGGATCTGGTTTCATTCTTCCTTATATGTACGTCCAGTTGTGCAAGCACCATTTATCAGAGAGACTGTTCTCCACTCTGTGTTCTTGGTGCCTTTGTCGAAAACCATTTGGCTATATGAACGTGGTGAAGAAAACGGATTTTTTTGAACCAATAAATGTAATGTAGCCCAAGTGTGCAGTGGTGTACAGTACTGTCCTGGGCCTTCCTGTTCACTCCATTCACTCACTGACACCCGGAGCAACAGCCCTGCTGGCTGCATTCATGGTGGGTGCCCTAGCCAGGCGTGCCATTTAAAAACTTCTATGCTCTGCTGACTGTTCCTTTTTTATGGTGAGACATGTTCAGATGTATAGACTTAGGGTTGTGTTAAGTTGCCAGCAGTTGCTGCGCGGGTTTGTAGCTTAAGAGCAATGGGCTGTACCATAGAGCCTGAGTGTGTAGTAGGCTAGACCATTGAGATTGCTCACGCTGGTGTGTTTGCACAGTGACAAAATTGCCTACCAGTGCATTTCTCAGAACATACCCCACTCACAAAGTGATGTGTGACTATATTTGTAAATTGTGTCTTATATATGTTTTGTGTAAAAACTTATAATATACATTATGAATATAGTTAATAATATCGTATTTGTCTTAGTCTGTTCAGGCTGCTATAACAAAATACCATATACTCGTTGGCTTATAGATTTGTCTCTCATGGATCTGGAGTTGGAGAATGCTAAGAACAAGATGCTAGCAGATTTGGTGTCTGACAAGGGCTTGCTTTCTGCTTCAATAGTAGGTGAGGAGATAGGTTAGCTAACTTGACTTAATCACCCTACATGTGCCCTGCCCATCACATTGTACACTGTACATGCATATGATTTTATTTGCCAATTTTACCTTAATAAAGCTGGGGCAAATTTTTAAAATTTATAAGAAAATTATAAAGGGAAACACACCCACACACCCACATTCACTACTGGGAGAGTTGGTTGTTAAGCTCTTACCATCATATCACAGCATGCACGCATGCATGTGTATAGCTTCAACATTTTGTGATACTACATATAAGACCATCTATCTATCTCCCTACCTTCCTATCTAGTGAAGTGAGGAGGTGATAAATACATGCCATAAAATGGTTATTCGGAGAGAGGTTGGATGGATAATCTCCCAAACTTACCTTTGTTGTGTCTGTTTTGCCTTCCTCCCCTCACTTGCCATCCACTCAGTTGTCCAAATTCAGAATTGGGGAGCCATTGAGGAATCCTCCATCCCACTTCACATCATATCAAAGGCCAGCTATTGAGTTTTCCTCCTAAGCAAGTCATGGTATTCAAGGTTCCCATAATGGAACTCAGTTGAGAAATAGCTCTTCCTGCCTATTACTTCCCCATAACTTGGGGCTCACAGATTTTGCCACCAGAGAGAGCACGAGGGAGAGGGAAAGGGAAGGAGCTCTCCATTTTACCTAGTTTTTTCAGCAAAGTGCGCTATGGGCACTTATTGATAGACAAAGAAGCAAACTTCTGCAAAAAACCCTCATGAAGAACATATATAAAGGGAACTGTTTTAGTCAGCTGTTTTATTGCTGGGACTCAAAGATCTGACCAGAACAATTGTATAGGAGGAAAAGTTTATATGAGGGCTCAGGGTTTCAGAGGTCTCAGTCCATAGAAGGCTGACTCTGTTCCTTGGGGCTTGAGGTAAGGCTGAACATCATGGCAGGGGAGGGTGGGGAGGGAAGCACCTCACATCGTGGTGATCAGGAGAGAGAGAGAGAGAGAGACAGAGACAGAGACAGAGACAGAGACAGAGACAGAGACAGACAGACAGACCGACCATTCTCCAGATACAAAACATATGCCCCATAGCCACATCCCCAATTAACCACTTCCTCCAGCCACACCCCACCTGCCTCCTATCACCACTCGGTTAATCCCATCAGGGAATAATTCACTGATTGGGTTAAGACTCTCCCAACCCAAACATTTCTCCTCTGAACCTTCTTGCATTGCCTCACATGTGAGCTTTTGGGGGACACCTTATATCCAAACCGTAACAGGAACTTTTAGTAATTCTAAAGGAGAGACTAAGAGTAAGCTCTCTGAGGAAAAGAAAGTGACATCCAGATGGACTGTGCAGAGAAAGGGTAGGACATACAGAAAGGGACACACCCACTGGGAACCCAGAGCAGAGGAAGGCTTCTTTCTGAGGCTGTTTCTCAGGGTGGAGCACCTGGCAATGGCTTGCGGGGGTGAAGGGGAGTGAATGTGGCTGGGCCCAGGGGTGGTCTGCTCCTCTGCACAGGCGGCTACTTCTCCATCCAAACTCCCAGGGAGAACCAGGGCCAGTGTGATGGGAAGTGGAGGAAGCAGACTTCGTGAGGCCCTGACCTCCCTGGAGACCCAGGCCTCCAGTCCACCCATGAGACACTTGTTGACCTCTTCACATGGGTTCAGTCTTAGGTGCCTGTGTCTGTAGGACGTTCATTACCTAGGTCTGAGGCAGACACTGGTCAACCAGGTGTGCTTCCTGTCCCAACAACAAACCTCTGCCTCCTTCCCCCTCTTCCTCTCTGACACCCTGCACTTAGTCTGACCCCTTTCCTCTTTCAGGGAAGAAAGAAGGGGAGACCCTTGTTACCCTATAGTGCACTGGGCCTCACCTCTTGTGTCAGCATCTAGCTAAGTGTAAACCTTAGATGTGACTGTAACCAATGCCCAGGTCACCTCCTGGGGAATAAATATACATGTAGTTAGTTTTCACCACCACCTCCTGTGTTTGGAAGCCTCTGCTTGACATTCAGCATTGAGACTTGGACCGGCAAGAGCCAACTTTCCTAAGGTGAGCAAAATCAGGAAAGCAGCGTACCCCTTTCAGAGGTGTGTACCAGGTTATATAAAGACAGAATTCAAATTCTGTACTTGTCACTGATATTTGGAGTGTGGAACATAAGGACACTGCCAGTCACGTCACCCACAGTGTCGGAAGACAGAAAGGAGCCTGAGTACACTTAATGAGGAAGTGCAAGCTGAAGATGTGGCTTCATTCCTCCCCTAGAGCAAAAGCCCAGCAGCCCTGCCCTGAAGGAAGTGGGTTCTGAGGCTCTCTATCCCAGAGTTAGACCTCAGGTAGTCTTGCCACTAAGACCTTATTCCCTTCTGTCCCTGCCTCTACCTTCATTGTTCCCTGTGCATTGACTTGGAAATACTTGTCCCAGCTCCAGGCCCAGGGAAACCCTGTGCTCAGCAAAGGCTGTTGGCCAGCCCCTGTTTACTTAGGACAAGGAAGCCACGATACTTTTTTTTTTACCCTTACCCAGGCACACACTAGAACTTCCCTTGGGGGAAGAGTTCCACCTTATTGTTCAGCAGTCTGCAACCTCACAGGAATCATTCATTCATGGATTCTAGCCCATCTCTTCTTGAACAAGTATACAATGTAGAGCATCCATCCATTCACCCATCATTTTCATCTGAACTCTTCCTGAATCACACAGGAATATAATGTTGGGTTGCCACAGCTTGTTCCCCAGTCGCTGGGAATTCTTAAGAGCCAGGTGAAGTATGCTCTCTTAGATGTGGAGATGTTCAGGACTGCACACCACCTTTGTCTCCTCTGGACATAGACACATGGAAGTCCTTATACCTGTACAAAGACTAGCACAGCATTCAGATGCCAGAGAGGACGGAAACGCTAATATAGAAATAAGGGCTAAAGGGAAACATTTCATTAGCTGCTAAAAAAACCCCCAAAACATAAGCAAATAAACAAAAAAACTCCAAAATAACAAAACCTAAAAAAGCAAAAAAAATACCAAAACCTGGCTGCTGTTTTACTATTTCTGGCTTGGTTGGGTGTTGCTGTGGCCCTGTCCAGTTCCAGTCCTGGAAGGGAAACAGTCCAATTTTCTAGTGTATTTATCATTTTCAGACTTTGCAAATGACCGCAAAACTAGATGGAACATTCTCTTAAGAAATGGAAGCATACTACAACTGGATCAAAAGCAGCCTCTCTGCAGCTATTTGTGATTTGGCTGCTGTGCCGAGGCTGGTTGGCCTGGGGCTGTGGGTATGGTTGCTCTTATCACATTGGGCCCACATTCTCTGCACTGTTTGCCCAGCTGGTGTCTGTTTAGAGCGCTATTTAGATTCTCCCATAGAAAAGAAAGCTTTCCATTCTCAGAGAAACCACAGTGATTAAGTCCAGATAAGAGAAAAGCATTATGATGACTAATCGGAACAAAATCAATGATTCCCTTTTTGCATTATAAATGATGAGGTTTTTAGTTGACAGCTTTTAGCAAGAGTGAGGGTGTGACTTTGGTATGGGGGGGCAGAGGGAAGAACCACACAAATGCCCCGGAACGCAGCATTGGACCTCAGTGGGGGAAAGGACGGAAGACTTCATGATGGGATCGGGCTCCTACTTGAAAATCCAGCTGGGACATTCTTACCTACAAAAGGAGAAAATGTTACTGAAGGAGCCAGAACTTTTGGTTAGCTTATATGTAGTCATTTGAGCACACCCAACCTAACCTCTTAATCCACGTGGGAAACTTTTTACCTGACCTTGAGGTCTGAGGAATCTCACACTGTCTTAAATTTCCATGCGGCAGAGCAATGGGAAAGAAGCCTGAGTAGAAATACATGAGGAAGCTGATCACCTAAAAAGACCATTCCAGTTTTTGAATGGTTAATTATTTGGAAGATATCACCCATTAGCAGAAAATTGTATCTATTGGTTTTAGTGCTGCCCTCTCTTCACATTTGGTTCTTGTGACAGTTAATGATGGCACTAGTGTTTGCACTGTCTTACTGGCTCATTGGCTCCTGTCTGTCTGTTCTGGCCACTTTCTGATGCTAAAGAAGAGCACTCATCACTACTTGGCCACCTACCCGCAGGGATTCCTCCGTTCTGAGGTTGTGGGATCCGTATGCTGTCCATATATGGAGAACCGTGGAACCGTTGTCATCTTTGTTCTCGATAATGTACCTCTATTAATTCATCTGAAGAACCCCCCCCTTTTTTTTAAAGCAGCTGTGGGTTTCTGCTTATCTTAAAATTTGAGTAGTCAGCCTCCTATTTCCTCAAATTTCCATGTGCTTGAGAAGTTGGAAAGGAGCAGAAATAAAAATTTTGTCCTGGTCACGATTGATTTATGTTGCTTTTATCAAGGCCTTTGTCTGTGGCATTGGATAGATCTTAGGCAAATGGATACATTATTCACTTTGCATATTTTTTTCATATGTAATGTGACAAGATCCTACTAAAATCAATGTTCTCCTTTGAGAATGATGCTGGAGCTTTTTGGTATTTTGAAAAAAAAAACTATACATTTTGGTCAAAGCCACATGAGCAGTTCAACAAGCTGAAGGTGTTATTCTCAAGAAGGAACTAGCCCCACCAGAATGAGAAATTGGAGGGCATTTGTGTGCAGAGTTCACAGAACCTTGGTGCTATAGTTTGGGTCTTGAATGTCCTCTAAAGACCCATGTGTTAAAGGCTTGGTACCAGCCTATTATACTATTAGGAAATGGTGGAAACCTTCGGGAGGTGGGGTCTAGAGGAAAGCAGTTAGGTCACTGGAAGTGTGCCCTGGCCCCTCCACTTCCTCTATCTTTGCTTCCGAGCTTCCATGAAGTAAGCAGGCCTCCTTTGCTTTGTGTTCCCGCCATGATGCACTGTGCTGCCACAGGCCCAAAGCAACAGGGCCAAGTGAGCATGGACTGAAACCTCAGAAGCCCTGGGCCAAAAACCCTTTCTTTTACGTAAGTTGTTATCTCAGGTATTTTGTCACAGTGATGAAAAGTGAACACATGGGGAGTTCTTATGACATTCTGGAAATGTCATTTGTATGCCTGGTGCTGTGGTGGGATCTGGCCAAAGGGCAGTTAGCAACGTTGCATCAGGCTTAGTCTCAACCTTCAGTGTCAAGTGTGGCCTTTGTGGTAAGTGCTTTTGAGCAGGCCCTCCAAAATCATTTGTTGAGAGATTCAAAACTATTTGTTTTACCTGCCTGCTTTGAGTGGACTGAACTTGCCAGAATGTCTCTGTCATCATTGGGACAGCTGTCAATTTGATGACCATTTTGGTACAGAAAGAGGACTGACTCAGTAACAGGGAGTCTTGGCTTCTGGAAAGAAAGGTGGGAAGAACTTCTACATTTCTATCTTCTATGCTGAATTTTTAGCCTCAAGCCCAGGAGCCCAAGTGTGTGTCTCCTTTCTTAGAGTTTCTTTAGCACTATGGCTTATATGAAGCACATGGGTACTTGCAAATTTAATTACTAAGCTCATTAACTTTTCTCTTTAAGTATGGGATTTTGACTATAAAAATACCTAGGTAAATAAGTGTGCAATTAAACTAGGGAGATCTAGAAGAACTGGTTTCTCTCAGAAGAAAGGACAAGAGTAAAATAAAAATAGACTTTTAGGAAATTACTACTCTATGTCAGGCACTGAGCCAGGAACTTTACATTTGTTATTTCCAATAATCTCAGTAAAACTCTCAATTAATATTATTATTTTTGTTTTCCAGAAAAGGAAACCAAGTCTCAGAGTTTAGGGAACTTATCCAAGCAAGGTCCCCTGTCGATACTCAGTCCTAAAATCATATATGTGAAATATGTAGCTATCCTCCTGATTTTTTTTTGGTATATATGGACCACATACAAGAGATAAATTAAGATTTGATTTTTCCTAACACAAAATGATACTTAGCATGAAAAAGATTCAATGCAGCTTCTTTAAAGAATAGCTTTCCTAATTCAGATAAGATATGATATAGTCAATTTGTATTTATCTTTAAGAGCAGCATCTGTGAAGAAGTCAGACATAGTAGTTTGTTTTACAATTAAAATATTCCCAAGTCTCTGCAATTCAAGTTGGCTCATGATAAATGCAAATGGAACTCTCTTATCCATTTTTTCCTGTTGACTTGTCTTTTACCTAATTGTAGTTTCAGACATGCAGACTACTGTCCCTTGCACAGACTTAGAATGGCCTTGAAGTCAGGGGCATTCATCAGCTAGAATGAAAGGCTGTGAGAAAACTTAAAAGTTTCAAAGTAAAAATAGTGCAGAATTTATGCAATTTGACTGACTATTTAGAGCAAAAATCCACATGACAGAATAGCAGTAGTAAGAAAGTGCCCAATGGGATAGAATTTATGATGTGAAACAGTTCTGGTTTACTACATTAACTTTATTTGTTGAATAGGCATGATTCTTTGAAAATCTGTGCTTAATTTCTCAAGTTCAATTAATAAGAATTTGTCGGGAATGGCAAATTTTATTGGGGACTTATTTTTATCATTTAATATTCTGTAACAGAACCTACTATCAATAGGGTATATGTAAATTTGTTACCTTTTATACTGAGATCAAAATTTAAATGCAAATGCATTTAAAATTAGTGAGAGCCTGATTTGTTTAAAGGTTAATATTGTGAAACATAAGAAATATTTGGTCACTTTGCCACACAAAAGGAAATTTAAAAGCTCTCAGCCTTTCCTTGATTTGTTTTAAATGCAATATATTGTGTTAACAACTATTCAAATAGATTCAGGAAACAATTCATATAAACTGTGTAAAATGATGTCCTAAGAGGAGACAAAAATAACTTCAAACCTGGAACACTCTGCCTAAGATTGTAAAAGGCCCTGCCTTACCTGAAATAAGGGTCTGCCTCCCACCCTGCTACAAATCAGAATGTTTCCAAAATAAGTCAGCTTTCAGCTCATTTAAAGTTATATTCAAAAGATTGTTTTTTGTTGTAGCCTTGTGAGCTCTGTAGCTGATACCTAATTAATGTTTTGAAGAAGAATACTCAGCTATCACCTATGAAATAGACGAGATAGTAACTGGTGAAACTGGCTTGCTGGATATTTAAGATCAAATTTAAGGACTGAGATTAAAACGAAGGGGCCAAGAAAACCAGTTTTGGTTCTTGCCCTCAGAGTCAGTCTGCATCCAGGGAATGAGAGAGCTTCTCTAGCTTTGCAACTCCGGGTCAACATTGCTACCTTCGCTGCTGCCAGAACTCAGAGTTTTCGTCCATGCAGACAGTGGGCAAAAGACACCGCCTGGTTTCCATGATGCACAGAAGGTATCGCTGTGTCCAGAGCCGAGGAAACACCGGCTCCCATCGGCCTCCAGGTTGCAGGAACTGCCACAGCCAGAGCACAAGAGCCACTGGGGCCCAGATGCCACTGCCACTGGAGCTTGGAGCCGTTCAGGAACCCATGCATTCTAGGCTTGTCCCCCAGAGTTGGAGACGCAGCAAAGATTGCTGAGAACAAGGAGGTGCAACAGTGGGCCAGACAGCCCAGTCCCTCCTGGGGCTGATAGGAGTGAGCAGGAACCAGCTTCCCTTTGTCATGAATGGAAGCAAAAAACTGTCAGCTGTCCACAAGGCAGAAGTCACTGCCTCGGAACTGCTGGAATCCAGGAGAAGCGCTGCTTTCGGCCCCAGAATGCAGAGGCTGCTGGAATGAAGGAGCTGCTGAAATGCAGGAGCTGCCACCACCCAAGCACAGGAACAAAGCTAAGAAGCTACTCTCAAATTCCCCACGAGTGACCCCTGTGAGAACTCTGCTGACTCTTAAGAGACAGGAACAGGTCAATTTGACCAACTTGATCTTAAACACCTAGCAAAACAGTTAAAACCAAACCAAGCCATAGACATTCTTGGGCATTTAAAAGAAAGATTAGTTTAATGTAACTTAAGATGTACTTGTGTTAGCCCCTAGAATAGGACTGGAGGCTACAAAAGAGAGATTCTTAGGCAAATGTACCTGATAAGTTCCCAGATAAAGGCCTCAACCTCTCCAGCCTTTGATAGGCCTTGTTATGGGAACAACTTCTCAGTTCTTCCACCTGGTGCGAGATTGACTTCTATCATGTCAGGATTCTGTATTAATCTTGTTTTGGTACTTATGTCATTTTGTTTCTCTCTCATAGAAGCATCCACCCCAGATGACTTTACAACCTGCTCTTCCCAAGCAGACTTCTGCTCCTCATTGACCAGATTTCTAAAAGGAACTGCAAACTGCTTCCCCAGACTCGGCCCCCTTCCAGCTTGAAGCAGCAAGAGCGGTCAGTGCCCCCTCTCCTTACAGCAGTAAAAGGTTCCTAATTAAGGACAGGCAGTTAGTGTAAAATAAGAAATCTGGTCAAACTGAGGAATGGAATCCATTAGAGTCTGGGAAGTTGGAAACTGAAAAACCACTAGTTTCCTAAACAAGGATTGGTTAATGTGGATAAGACCGGTGGGAATGTTATAGCAACAAAAACAGATTAAAATGTTAGTGCTCCCCAGGGAGATTCTCCAGCGTGATCCGGAGAGTCAGCCCCACCCCAATCCCAAATCCCCTCCCTATAGCCCACCCCAATCCCTTCCCCTCCCTATAGCCCCATCCTAATCCCTTCCCACGCCCTATAAAAGTCGGCAACAAAAGAATTAATGAGGGATTCCCGGCACACCGCTTTTAGGTGTAAGAAAAAAAAAATTGTTGACATCTGAGCTGTAATGTATTTAATTTTATTTAAAAAAACTAGGAACATGAATTTGAAAAGGCTAAGAGGATTTCACATGATTTTGCAGGTTGTTGTGTCTTTCTTATGTGTGCTGAAATGGCCTTGTTGATATCCAGCTTGACCTTGTTCATATCCAAATGTGAGGCTAGAGTTCGGGGCTCCTGTCAGACTCAGCTTATGTACCACCCAAATATGTGTGGCTTTTGCTTATGTGCTGGAGCATCCTAGAAATGGCTTGGGCTTTGCCTGCAGCCACAAAGCAGCTTTCTGCTGCTACTTTACTGTCCATCAAGCTGGCTTCATGCAGTACTGACCAGCAGGAAGAGACTGCTGCACCTGAGGAGATTGGGGGACACATCTTCAAGGTGTGGAGAAAGAAAAACCCCACGGAGCTGACTTTGCCCAATGGGAGGTGGCAGACAGGAGGAGTCTGGTCATTTAGCTCTCATCTCCCCAAACAGATTGTTCTGAGATGCAGTGGTCCATATGGTGTTTCTGAAGTTATCACACAGGACCAAATGAGCAGCTAGGCTGTTCCAAAGGCTTTGGCCAGCTCCATAACTCACTTATATCTGGCCTTCCTCTCCCCTTTTTCACTGCTCTTTCCCTGGCACTCCTCCTGCCCTCATTTTGCACTTTGCAGTGAAGTGTTATATCAGCACATAAACATGCTCAGGCTCTACTATGTAGGAAATGTGGGTTAAGAGATTTGGAACCAGTGTTGGCCCTAGACAGCAGATCCCTGCAGGTGGTTGTGGTAGCGAGTGGGTGGTGAAAACCCCTGAACCTTGTGGCATCACAGTTCCTAAAACTTTTATCTGAAACTAATTAGGATAAGGAAGAGGTTGAAGGCTAAGTGTTGACATAGCAAGTTGCTGGGACACCTTGATTTATTTTGGGGCAATAGTGACCATCAAGGTTTGGATAAAAGGTGTCCCTCCAAAACTCCTGTATTAATGAAGGAATATTCAGAGGTGAAATGATCAGATTACAGGAGCTGTGACCTAAACAGTCCATACTACTTTGAATGGACTGACTGGGTAGTAGCTGTAGGCAGGTGGGATGTGGCTGGAGAGGTAGGTCACTGGGGGCATGCCCTGGAAGGGTGCATCTTTGTGGCAGCCCCTTTCCCTTCTTTCTGCTTCCTGACCCTGCCATGAGGTGAGCAGTGCTTCTCTGCCATGCCTGTCCCCCATGATGTCCTGCCTGTCCTTGGGCCCAGAGCAAAGAACTCTGCAGATCATGAACTGAACCTCTGGAACTGTGAGCCAAAATACTGCCCCCGCCAAGTTGCTCTCGTCAGGTATTTTGGTCATAGTGACATGAAGCTGACTAACACAATGGTCATAAGGGTAGTGATGTGGGATGATAACCCTTGAAGGCACTGGAAGCCTTGCAAAAAGAAAATAGTAAGTGCAAGGAGCTAAGTGCTATCTGGAGGCCCTCTGAAAGCTGGCACTTTTCTGTGGCTGCTTTAAAGGAGGTTCTCATCTTCTAAAGCCTCAGGGCAGAAGGCTGGCAAACCCAGGGTCTGATTGTAGGGGTAGAAGGCATGCCAAAGAAGTGGAGTGTACCATCTTAACAATTCCTCAGCGTCAGAGTAAAGTCTGTGATGGGGAACGATTGGGTCCCTGAGACCTTGGATGATGACATCTGCCTAGCTAAGACTGAGATTATTGAGTCCTCAGATTTCCTGAAGCTTCCTGGCTGGCAAAAGCAGCTCCCAGAACTTCTCAGGGGATTACCCCATGAACTCACCTGGAGGTGCTGCAGATTGACCATTGTTTTTCTTCAGATCTCTTCCTGCTACCCCACCCTTGTTTTTTCCAGATCTGTCCTCATTATCTCACCCTCATTGTTTCCTGGCTAATAACCAGAGTAAGGTCTGAGCATAGCTTCCATGAGGATGTACAATCCCTGCTCCCAGAGAAAACAATCTGTGTGTCAAAGAACTTGCAGGAAAGGGGCACACAGGTGTTGTTAGAACCACATGGGTATTACCATGTCACGGTTACCTGGTTCTGGTCTTCCTGTCTTACTTGGGCAGCTTCTTGATTTTGAACAGGGTGATGGCCTCCACTTGATGAGGTGGAACTGCTGGAGTACATTGGGAATAACTTTGAGGAATGGGTTAAATCTTAAGGAATTGGGAATGTTAGAATGAATTTTCTATGAAAACCTGAGAACCCACTACTATGTTTCTTCAAAAACTGGAAGATAACCTCCTTTATGAAGGCACTAACAAATACACAATTAAGGGCTCACTGATGTCTTTGAGAAGCTCAATGTCTGTCTTCTGTGGACTATGGTTCATGGTGATAGATACCACCATGGCACTGGGCTCCTTAATGTCAACAGGGGGGGTGCAATCTCAGAATTATGAAAGTAGATGGCAGCTCTTAATCACTAGAGGCAAGGTGGCCATAACACTCATAGTCAAAAGTACTGACTTCTAGATTATGGTGTTCCTAGACAGGACACAGGTGGACATCTGCCTATTAGAATTAACTCATAATAATAAAAAACAAAACTACAGAACAGAAAGGTACTCTTAGTCATTGCAATGGAAAATTGTGTCCTCTCAATTTTCAAATGTAGCCAGCTAATAGATCTACAACTTGTAGACTGAAGGGGAGGCTGAAGCTCCCTTGAAGGACCCTATTATTTTTCTATAAGTATACATGGAAATTTGTTCTTCAAATCCTGCTTTTTAAGGAATTTATAACCATTTCCTTAAGTAACTAAGACTAGAGAATGAGGACTAGCCAGCCTTATTATAGACTATTTCATATGAAGTCTGAGCCAACACTGATACCAGAGGATTTAAAATGCTGCAGATTGCCCTCCCTATTAGATTGGCAGCTTTAGGAGGCCAGGTAATAAATGAAGTTTTACCCAAGTCTATTGGGTCTAATTAGGACTACTAAAAATTACCCTGTGATTATTTCTTAAGTTCCAAAATGTATAATTGGGATAGATGTATTTAGTTGTTGGCAGAACTCCGAATAGCTTTCTTGATTTGTACAGTGAGGGATATTATGATAGGACAGGTCAAGTAAAATCTTGAAACTATTTCCCCCCTTATCTGAGAAAGTAAATCAGAAATAATATTGCATTCTAGGAATAATTACAGATATATTGTCATTATCAAGAACATAAAGGATGCAAAGTGGTGGTCCCCATGTCTCCATTTAGTTGCCTCTTCTGTCCCTGTGACAAACAGATGAATTATGGCAGGTGTTATTAGGTCACCATGAACCTAGTCAGGTGATAGCCTCCTTTGAAGCTGTTGTGATGGATGTGCTACATTAAGTAGAAGATCAATACACATTCTCAGACTGTATGTGACTCGTGATCTACAATACTTTTTTCTCTATCCACGTCAAAAGGGAGAATCTATTGTTGTTGGCCTTTATATGGCAAGAACAGCAGTATACATTCACTATCTATGTGTTTGCAGTGACCTTGATCATCTTGACATTTCATGGAACATCATTCTGGTCCATCTATTAATGATATCTTGTCATTTGAACTTGCTGGTCAGAGATTGGCAAGTACCATAGATGCCCTGATGGTTCTCAGCTAGGCGTGATTTTAATCTGGAGATTTGGGAACATCTGGAGACATTTTTCATTGTCATAATAGGGAGAATATGAGCAATTGTCTTGTAGTGGTCAAAGCCCAGGGATTCTGCCACACATTTTGTAGTACAAAGAATACCTCCCCACCCCAGCAAAGAGTTAATGTGGCCCCAAATGTTATTAGTGCCAAGGTTGAGAAACATTACCCTACAAGACACCTGTGTATCAGAGATGGAAGATTAATCTTATGAAAATTCAGGAGTCTGTCACATCAGTGATATTTCTATGAGTTTAGAAGTCTGGGGTGTACCAGAACACCCTACTTTTAGTTAAAGTATAAATTTTACATATTAGATATTTAAAAATTTTTACTGAATAAGTGCGTGAAAGATATGTGGGAAGTTCCTGTTCCTGGAGAAGGCTGCTTGAGAGAGAGAGAAAGAGCTTCCCAGAGCAAGACAGAAGTTTGCTGTGGCCAGAGGCCAGGAGAGAGCCTGGACATGTACCTAGTTGAAAGTTGTGGTTTACAAGGTTTATATACTATTCATTTAGACACTTAGCCACAGAAGGTGGAGGGAAAACAACTGGCTTCCACCGAGGGAACGAGCCTAGTTTGTATTCTGGAAAAAAGGTTGTCCTCAACAAGATTGGCTTCATTTTACAGACCAGTTGAGAAACCATGGGCACCTATACTGGAGCAGGATGGAGAAAGAGTAGAAGGAAAAACAGATTCTGGAAAGATTTGGGAGGAATACTCATCAGGAATTGCATTTATCAGTGACTGAATATGGGATGTGGGTCGTGGGAAGAGGAATCAAAGAAAGGTTTCAGGACCAGGTCGCTGGGTGACTGGAGAATATAGGAAAAGAATATATCTTTAAAGGTGACATCTTTGAGACATTTATGAGTTTAATTTTGGATATTTACAAGTTAATGACGGGATATACACAAGAGGAGGCATCTGGCTGGCAGTTGGAAAAATAGGGGGAGTTTTAGCTGAAAGTGGAGACTTGGGAGTCTACATGATAGAGGTTGTTTGAAGCCTGGATTTAGTGAAGTCACTCAAGCAAAGAAGCCAGAATCTGCTTGTGTATTATTATGCTCATCATCAGAACTGCTTTGGGGGAGTATTTTTCTATTTTATAGACGAGGAAAGTGAGGCTCAGAGAGCTTAACTAACTCACATTGACTAGCTGATGAAAGATAGAACTGACATTCAAATTCAGTCATATCTTCCTCTAAGGCTTACTCTACTGTCTCCAGACTTACCTTTGTTTATATTTTTGATTTCCAAAGATGAGACCTTACTTTAAAGTAACTATGAATGGCAATTTATCAAAATTACCAGTGTATTTACACTTTGACCCAGCTCTCCCACTTCCAGAGGAATTAACCTTTCAGTCAGACCAGGGCATACAAAATGACACATGCGAAATGCTTCCCAGTGCAGCCTTGACTGAAACAGCAGAAAGACTGGAAACATCAGGAGGGAAGGGGAAACAAACCATGGTATATCCATATGGCAGAGTGTCATGGAGGAGAGAGTCAGAACACTCTCAGTGAATGATTCAGGTGGTGAAGAATGGAGTAGAAGAATGAAGTAGGTAGGAGCAGATTTTCTCAATGGATCTCTTAGATTTGAGCTGTGTGACTCTAGCACCTATTCAAAACAATCAAAACATTCAAAATGGGTTATACCCCACAACAAGGGAAGAATAGAAGTCCATTGGATTAGACAAAGGGGAATGAAGGGAAGGGAGGGGGGGATGGGAATAGGAGAGACAGTAGACTGAATCAGACACAACTTTCCTATCCTTATGTATGAATACATGACCAGCATAACCCCACATCATGTACAACAACAAGAATAGGATTCTAATTAGAATAATTTGTGCTACATGTATGTATAATACGTCTAATACATTCTGTCACATATACCTAAAAAGAGCAAGTTAAAAAGGAAAAAAAATCCAAATGGGTTATACTTACCCTTTAGCATTCATTTACATCTGAGATTTATTTATGCCCCTGGAAATATATATTTGGCTTATGAATTCATAATATTCTTGTGCTTAGCCATCAATAGATCAATTGATGGATCCATTGACCCATCCATTCAACCATCATAATCATTCACCTGCGTGCCAGGTGCTGGGCTAGCCACGGGGAATAATTGAGAAAATAGACATAATCTTTGACTGCAATTTAGTTATGTAGACAGAGATCAGTCAAATCACTTGCCAAATACACTAAAATGTCAATCATGCCTATGAGGACTAAGTTTATTCTGGGATTGGGGTGGGAGTATGTTGGGAAAGGCTTTCCTGAGGAAATGGCCTTTGAACTTTAGGAAATGCAGGAGGCAATAGGCAAAGAGAGGGAGGAAAGGCAGAGGGATCAGTATTCACAAAGACTCTGGGCATAATAGAGCACAGTATTTAAAGAACCCAAAGAAAGCCAGTGCTGTGGCTGTGCGGGAGGCAGAGGAGATGGGACAGATGTGTTAGGGAAGATCTTGCAGAATATAGATGATGAAGATCTTTGTAATGAAAGTCAGGTTGGAAGCCACCAGAGAGGTTTAGACTCCAGCAGAACAATGTGATTCTATCTATGGTTTAAGAAGAACACTGGGCACTCTGGAGGATATAGGGGTATGGAGCCAGAGTTGAAACAAGGAGGCCACTGGAAGGCTATTCTAAGGAGGACGCAAAAGATTTTTGTGTAGATTACAGTGGAGGTTAGGGTTAAGAGAAGTGGAGGATTAGGGGGGAGATGACACCAGGAAGCCTGGATTGGATGATGAGTTGTATAAGGGGTGAAGGAGAGATTTGTCAAACATGGATAGGTTTCGGGTAAGTGCAGTTGAATAGATGGGGCATTCCATTTCCTGAAAGAAAACATTAGGGCAGAGTGTTTGTTGGGAACACGTGGAGGCTGAGGATTCTATAGCTTCCTGGTAGCTGTCTTTTCTTCTTCTGGTTCCCCTGTGAAGGCTTAGCTGTTAATCTTTCCTTTTTCTTCCTTCATGTTTCATATTTCATTTGTGCCCTTTCATTGTTGTTCTCCTCACTAGTTCTGTATATACAGGGACCTTTTTTTATTTTCCTTCAGCCTTCCATAGAATGATTTTTGTCACTTGAGACTACCTTGGAGAATTCAGCCATTATATTTTCAGCCCTTGCAACACTGCTGCTGATATTTTCACAGGTCCTGTTTTGGTAGTGCTGGGGTTTTTGCCTTTCTAATTTTTAAAATATGACACTGACAGTGATTCTTGTATCTGTGGAAGGGAGAGTGGGTCATTGGATATTTCCTAAGGGGAACACTTTTCTGTATAAAGGGAAAGAATGGGAGATTTTTTTTTTTTACTGTTTCAAAACCTGCATAAAATGGATCAGTTCTAAAAAAATTGCTGTTTGTTCATGAATTACCTATCCAACCACAAAGCCACATTCAGCTAACAGTACTGTGACCCGTGTGGGGAAAAGGAACACCCTGAACACCTGATCCAAACTCTGTGACCCAAAGGCAACTCCACTAACTTCTAACAGATTTACAATGACAGTTTGTTTGGAAAATGTGTCTGCTTCAGGCAGTCCACTTTTCAACTAATGAATTCTCTCATTCACTGTCCACCATCCTCTAAATGATAGATGACTAAACTCTCATCTGGTTGGTAGTTGCATGTTTGTATACCGAGACAACAGTGGTTCATCAAGAGAAGCTGGTGAGAGACTGAAGATTACAACTTTAACAAGGGCCCAGGCAGAATCTCCAATTACTGACCCACAGGTATATTTTTTATAGCACTTCGGTGGCCATGAGAATTATGCCTGACTGTGGCAGGGCATAGTTGACCTTCAGTCTCGATGCTATGCTCTGAAATCCATCACTGATGGGTGCTGAGTCCATTTCTTCTATGATTGGCAAGGTGGAATTCTGAAGCAGACCCTTTTCTGGGAGAGGTAGGATGTTTCTGGCTATGACTTAAGGCCTCCCCACTGGCCTTCTAGAACATCCTGGAGTATTGAGCTGCAGTGGAGGAGGAGGCATCCTTTCAACTTCCTCCCTTCCCTGTCTCCTTTACTCAGGTCAGACCTGTGTCATGGTCTAATGTCTCTTGTAGCCTCCTCTAGCTCCTTCCCCATGTTCTCTTTGTTATGGATCAATGTTTGTGTCCATCCCTAATTCATATTTTAAAATCCTAATCCCCAATGTGATGGAATTGAGAGGTAGGGCTTGTGAGAGGCAATTAGGTCATGAAGGTGAAGCCCCCATGAATGGGATTAGATCCCTTAAAAGCGGCCCAGAGAGTTCTCATGCCCTCTCTTGCCATGTGAAAACATATATAAGAGGAAGTCAGCTGTTTGCAGCCCAGAAGAGCATCCTTACTCGAACTCAACCTTCTTTCACCTTTATCTTGAGCTTCTAGCCTCCAGGACTGTGAGAAATAAAGATATGTTGTATGTAAGTCATTTGGCCTATCGTGTTTTGTTATAGCAACCTGAACTAAGACACCCATGGGCCTTAACTAAATAACTTTTTACTTAATCCTGTTTTGATTTCTGCTTTTCAGAAGACCTAGACACAATCTCTTACTTAAAAAACAAAACAAAACAAAACAAAACAAAACAAAACAAAACAAAACAAAAC
>JAJEJO010002846.1:48618-78293 GCA_020662805.1 Glaucomys volans | reverse complement strand
ACAAAACAAAACAAAACAAAACAAAACAAAACAAAACAAAACAAAACTCTTTAGAAGGCAACATGCAGTTTCCACTGTTGAACCTTGTCTATTATCTTATATCCAGCCTGATTCATACTCTTATGTTATATGTCTAGATCCTGCAGGTATTTGATTTTACTTACCAGGTCTTGCATTCTCTTCTATAGATAGAGACAGATAAAGGGAAGGATTGCCATTTAGGAGAATATTACTTAGTAGAAATATAAAGCTAAACTATTTGCTTTCTTAAAAGTTATTGATAGCATGAAAACTTAATTATATTAATGACCCATCTAACTTAATTTTTAGCAGTTCATTTAAATTTTGTTTTTATTTAGTTTGTGAGTTTATAGAGTTTTCTTAAAAGTTGTAGAATTAAAGATGCACTTTGTCTTTTGTTAATTTGTGTAATTGTTGAATGGCTAAATTCTCTTCAGTATTTGCAAAGCCTTGTGTTATGCTCACTAATTCCTACTCTTCTTCAGAAAGAAATGGATTAAACAATTCCCTTTAGCATTTGTACCAGAAATTGCCATATGATTTCAATAAAGCACTTCTTAGAGTTTCCAAACAAAAAATAGATTCCTGGTTTCTTTTATTAATCCAGTAATTATTTTTATAAAAGAATTTTCTTTATTATTTTTCTCACAACTCATAGCCTCCATTACTCTTCTTAGTTTCAGATGTCATTGAATCTGAGCATTGTTGCTACAGTTGTTGTTAGGCAAGAGATGACCTTTCAAGTTGGGAGAACAGAACCATAAGATGGAATGTATTTTTTCCACCTTAGAAAGTTTCTGTCACCTTCCAGAAAATACATGGATTATATTTAGGACCAACTACATAATTTTAGGGGCCCAGAGAAAAATGCAGATAGGGACCATTGATTGAAAAAGCAGGGAAAAGTGCTGTTCAAGGTGCTAAAATATGCAGTGTTTCTTTATTTCATGTGTCTCTTCTGTTCATAATGCCTGCTCCATTGTCCCATTGGATTTCCCAAAACACAAGTTCACAGGTAAAATTATTAAGAATTCCCAGACAGGGACAGCAAAGCATGAAAACAAGCATGAGGACTTGCTGAGTGCAGGGTCCTATGTGGCTGCATGCATCGTTCCTACTCACCAAGGAGTTCTAAGCAAGCTGGACACCAGAGGAAGTATTTCCCCCTTCTCTCTCGAGTTTCGGGGAGGTGTGGGCAGGGATCATGGTTGTCCACCTTCTCTGGGTGAGTCCAGCTCCTAGGTGGAATGGAAAGCATGAGGCTTTGTATCAGGTGTGCAGCAACAGGATCAATCTTTATTTTGTTCTTGGCTCACCTGGGCAATGACTTTACAGAGGGAAAGGTGATAACTTATTCACAGCAGGTAATGCTATTTCAATTTTCTATTTTAAGACTTTATATCATTATAAAATTCCATGAGTGCCTGCTCTGTGCTGGCTTCTGTTCTGGATGCTGCTGAGATCTCCCTGTCTTCGTGGAGCTTATGTTCTTGTGGGAGGAGATCTGGAATAAACAAAGTAAAGGATGGACAAATAATGAAGGATGCCTGATGGAGGGGGCTGTGGAGGAGTCAAGCAAAGAAAGAGGATGGCATGTTGGGCATCTGGTCTACAATCCTCAGTAGGATTAGAAAGTGGCATCTGAATGAAGACCCAAAGATGATAAATTAGGGGGCTCTGCTGATCCCTAGGAAAGAGCATCTGGGACAGTCACAATGAAGAGATTCTGTAGGGAGAGCAGAAAACTTCGTTGATCTTACAGGAGTGGTATAATTTTAGCATGTGAAGAGTTACCTGAAAACATCCCTTTCTTCCTTTTTAGGTAGAAAAGTAATACTTGTCCTTCAGTGTAGTTTAACAGGAATGAGAAAGGGTTCTGTACCTGGACTGGAGCTGGCCAAATCTCCTCCAGGGGCATCACAGCTGGGTGCTGACATCCAGTAACTTCTACTGATGGACCTTTCTTATTAAAGGACATTTCTTGTTAATGGCTGACTTCAAAGCAAACTTTTAAAAAATCCAATCAATTTCTCATTTATTACATTTTGTTTTGTAAAAGATTTTATGTCAGTGATTGCAGAATGGAGGTGCCAATAGTAAAGCAATTGGTTTATAAATGTAAAGTTAATCAGGCATTCTTCTTTACATCATCCTCTCCAAGGTCAGGGCATGACTAAAATGCAAAATAAAACAACAATAACAACAAAAGATAACAAGCCACATTTATGCAGTAGGTAGGTGACAAGTATAGGTAGAGAGTTGCTCACCTTGAGGCTCCCTCTTGGAAGAAAGTGTTGAAGCAAGTAATTGGATGAGCCTCACAGGAATGGGACACAGTCCTACCAAGGGAATGTAAGAGTGGTGCTTGTAGTCACAGAAATAGGGGTAGCAATTGTGAAAGCTCCAGAAGCCTCAGGTTTTAGAGCCAAGATAGTGTCCCTGGGTGGGTATGGTGCTGTTGTCTCCAGGTGCATTCCTAAAATGGATTGCATTTCCCAGACTTACTTTGCATAGGTCACTGCCAGGGTTTGGCCAGAAGATTCTTCGGATTTAGTCACAGCTTTCCTGGAGCATTAGCGTACTTGATGGAAGCAAGGGTCTAAGTGGACTCAACTTTTGTCTGGAAGTGTGAGTTCCATGTCCTGGTTTCAGTGAAACAAAAGGCAGGAATGCCAAGGTCTGTTTCCTGGAACTATCTATATTTACACTTTGATAACGAATTTCTTCATGTTGTTGACCCAGATGTAGTCACATTTTGCCTGGTGACAAAGTCTGCTTTGTTGATTGGCTACTATGGAATTTAATGAGCTTTTGTTGAAGGACTCTTTTCCTGGAAGATGGAATATTAAAATAGTTGACAATTCTCCCATGACCTGAGCTGAGTTCCAAGAACAACATTTAGTAGTCCTACCTGATTCACCTTTGGATCTCTACTTTGAATTTCTGTTGGTAGCAACAAAGCTGTCATGAAAAAAAAACATACTTCCTCAGTTGGTAGAGTGTTTGCCTCACCTTTGAAAAAGAAACTTTTATTAAAAAAAAGAAAGATTCTGCATACCTGTAATCCCAGCGACTTGGGAGTCTGAGGCAAGAGGATTGCAAGTTCAAAGCCAGCCTCAGCAAGTTAATGAGGCCCCCAGTAATTCCGTGAGACCCTGTCTCAAAATAAAAAATAAACAAGGGCTAGTGATGTGGCTCAGTGGGTAAGTACCCTTGGGTTCAATCCATAGTACCAAAAATAAAAAAAGTAAGATTTCGGGAAATTATCATTTAAGTCTCCTGTATGATCCTTACCTTGGGTGAAAACCCCTTCATTGTAACAAAAATATCTACTATAAAATAGGCATTGATTTTTGTGACATTACAATGATCGTTGTAGAAAACTCTTAGGTAGCATTTGAAAGGGTCATTGTGACATGAATATTTTAATAATCACAGTTAATCAGTGATGTTTCTTTGTTCACATTGGGGTGGATTTTAAAAAAAACTTTTATTTTTTATTCTATTTATTTATACATGACAGCAGAATGCATTTTGATTCATTGTACACAAATGGAGTACAGCTTTCGTTTCTCTGGATGTACACAATGGAGAGTCACACCATTCATGCAGTCATACATGCACATAGGGTAATGGTGTCCATCTCATTTGGGGTGGATTTTTGAAGCTGTTGCAAAAGTAAGAATTGGCACATATTAACATGTTATTCTTTCCTTTTGCTTCACTCCTTCACAGGAAGTGTGACTTATTATGTTCACTGATATCTTCTGAAATAATATTGCTATTTCTTGTCCACAGAGCCATGGATGGGTGTCCAGGACATTGTCCCCACAAGTGCTCAGTTAATGTTTTCTCTGCTTGTGCTCTTCAGAATACTTCATTCTTTTCTATCAGGCAGTGGGAGTAGGTTTAAAATGAAACCCAAACACAGGCAGAGCTCTTTCTCTGGATTCTTCCCACTAGAAAGCAATTTTCTTCCCTCCAGAAATTACTGCCACTTTTGGACAATCACCTGTTGATGTTGGTGACAGGGGACTGAAAGGAGAATGTTGGAACTCCTAGCCCTTGCATTTCTGCTTTATTGGCCAAAATTCATGAGGGACTGAGCAAGCACAGCATTGAGGCTGATCACTAATGGAAGTCAGGCAGGACACTCTATACAGACTCATGTTCTTCCACCTAAAGAAAAATGTATTTTTAATTTAAATTAATTGAAGAACTATAAACCAGGAGAAGATGACTTCAATGAAAGTGCTGGTCAGTACCCAGCCACTATCTCTGGGTCTACAAACCTGTTCTCACCTCTGGCCTTTTATGTTGAGTCCTTTCCTGTTTTAGTGTCTGTGAGTTTGGTAATGAGTACATATCCAATCTTAGAATTTCTATCGTTGCCAGAAGCTCACAAGTTTGTTGGATTCAGCTGAAATGTCTTTCTGAGGAAACACACAGTGTCATTGTGACACTTAAAATCTTAATTCTTGGGTTGGCGATATAGCTTAGTTGCTAGAGTGCTCCTCTCGCAAGCACAAGGCCCTGGGATCAATCCTCAGCACTGAAAAAAAAAAAAAATTCTTAATCCTTTTACTGTCATAGAGAACAAGTTCTAATCACTAGAAAACTACCATCTTCTCCAGAGAGCCAGCTCTTTTATAAATGCACAAATACCAACAGCAGTGACAAAGCTGGGTTAAAAAGTCTCTGTGGTATTCCTACTGGATTTTTTGATGGTAACTGGGAGAGGGCTTTGAGGGACTATTCCAGCTTCCAAGCATTCTTCAGAGTGCATTAATGGAGGAGAAGGCGCACAACGTATTCCAGTGCAGGAGATCCACTGCTCCTCGGGCGGTGGCTACCTGGCCATGATCACCGTGTGTTTGGATGGTGACTATGCTCACTCTGAGATCGTTTGTTGGGTGTCAGGATGGTCTTTAAGGTTCTTTTCTACCTCTTCTTAAGGGTTCCACTCTTCATATGGTTACACAGGGTAATGATGTCCATCTCATAATAAATATAGAGTGCCCAGGAAACGTATCAAGAGTTGCTTCATTCCCCCTGAGAACTGGAACAAGGCAGGGATGCCCTCTTTCGCCACTACTATTCAACATTGTTCTTGAAACTCTAGCCAGAGCAATTAGACAGACCAAAGAAATTAGAGGAATACGAATAGGAAAAGAAGAGATCAAACTATCCCTCTTTGCTGATGACATGATTCTCTATCTAGAAGATCCTAAGAATTCCACCAGAAAACTACTGGAACTCATTAATGAATTTAGCAATGTAGCAGGATATAAAATTAATGCTCATAAATCTAATGCATTTTTATTCGTAAGTGATGCATCCTCTGAGAGAGAAATAAGGAAAACTACCCCATTCACACTAACCTCAAAAAAAATAAAATACTTGGGAATCAATCTAACAAAAGATGTGAAAGACCTCTACACTGAGAACTACAGAATGCTAAAGAAAGAAGTTAAAGAGCATCTGAGAAGATGGAAAGATCTCCCATGTTCTTGGATAGGCAGAATTAATATTGTCAAAATGGCCATACTTCCAAAAATGCTATACAAATTCAATGCAATTCCAATTAAAATCCCAATGATGGACCTTATAGAAATAGAGCAAGCAATCATGAAATTCATATGGAGGAATAAGAGACCCAGAATTGCTAAAGCAATCCTTAGCAAGAAGAGCGAAGCAGGGGGTTTCACAATACCAGACCTCCAACTATACTACAGAGCAATAGTGACAAAAACAGCATGGTATTGGTACCAAAATAGGCAGGTAGATCAATGGTACAGAATAGAGGACACAGAGACAAACCCAAATAAGTACAGGTATCTCATACTTGACAAAGGAGGCAAAAACATGCAATGGAGAAAAGACAGCCTCTTCAACAAATGGTGCTGGGAAAACTGGAAATCCATATGCAGCAAAATGAAACTAAACCCATATCTCTCACCCTGTACAAAACTCAACTCAAAGTGGATCAAGGACCTAGAAATCAGACCAGAGACTCTGCACCTAATAGAAGAGAAAAGAGGTCCAAATCTTCATCATGTTGGCCTAGGACCAGATTTCCTTAACATGACTCCCAAAGTGCAAGAAATAAAAGCACGAATCAATGATTGGGATAGAGTGAAACTAAAAAGCTTCTTCTCAGCAAAGGAAACAATCAGCAATGTGAAGAGAGAGCCTTCAGAGTGGGAGAAAATCTTTGCCACACACACTTCGGACAGAGCACTAATCTCCAGAATCTACCAAGTACTCAAAAATCTTTACACCACGAACACCAATAACCCAATCAATAAATGGGCCAAGGAAATGAACAGACACTTTACAGAGGAAGATCTACAAGCAATCAACAGATTTATGAAAAAATGTTCAACATCACTCGTTATAAGAGAAATGCAAATCAAAACCACCTTAAGATTTCATCTTACCCCAATTAGAATGTCTTTTATCAAGAACACAGGCAACAACAGGTGTTGGCGAGGATGTGGGGAAAAGGGTACACTCATACATTGCTGGTGGGAGTGCAAGTTGGTGCAGCCACTCTGGAAAGCAGTGTGGAGATTCCTTAGAAAACTTGGAATGGATCCACCATTTGACCCTGCTATCCCACTCCTTGGCTTATACCCAAAGGACTTAAAATCAGATTGCCTCAGTGATGCAGCCACATCAATGTTCATAGCTGCTCAATTCACAATAGCTAGATTATGGAATCAACCTAGATGCCCTTCAGTAGATGAATGGATAAAGAAACTGTGGTATATATACACAATGGAATATTACTCAGCCATAAAGAAGAATAAAATTATGGTATTTGTAGGTAAATGGATGATGTTGGAAACTGTTATGCTAAGTGAGATCAGCCAATCCCAAAAATCCAAAAGCCGAATGGTCTCTCTGATAAATGAATGATGATGCATAATGTGGGGGGGAAAGATGGCAAGAATGGAGGAAAGATAGCTAGCATAGAGGGAAGGGAGGGGTGGGAGTGGGTGGGGGTAAAATTAATAACAGAATGTGTGACAGATACCATTGCCCTGTGTACGTGCATGAATGCACAGATGGTGTGACTCTACTTTGTGTACAACCAGTGAAACAATAGCTGTACTCCATTTGTGTTCAATGAATCAATAAGTAAATAATAAAAAAAAAAGTTGCTTCATTGTCTGCCAGTGTAAAATTTATTTTTCTTTACAATATAATGTGACTGGAATTCAAGCTGAATCAAATGGATCAAGCATTTGCCTTTAAAAATGTTTATAAAATACTAGAAACTTCTAGCCCATGCTCTCTTTGTCCCTGCTTATGCTTTTTTTTTTTTTTCTCTTGGTCCTTTGCAAACATAGATGAAATGCTAAGCCCAGGACCCTTTTGTTCTTCTCCTTTTTCTTTCTTTTTGTTAGCTAAGTTGGAAAGTTGAATGTTGAATAAGTAGAACTTCACTCTGGGCTTCAGGGATTTTTGTGAAGGAAGGAATTCTGACTTCCAGCCACTCAGAATATTGGTAATTTTCTCTCAAATTCATTGCCTTATAAGCTGTCCTTTTATACATCTAGAGAGAGCAAGAGAGGACATAAATGAAGAGGCTGTGTTTCTAATGGCACATGGAGACAGAATCAGTTACCAAAAACTCTCCTTGCTTAAGGTGATAACAGCCCATATATTTTCTTTAGTTTTGTTTACAGGTGTATATCTTGAATTTCTGTGGGTTTTGGTATAAAATTTGTAGTGACTTTTGGGTTTGGTTATAACGTTTCACCAAATGGGTTTGCAGTTTAGTATGAAAAAGTATTTAGGAATTCATATGCTTATGAAGTCTGTATATTATTAATGAGTTGTTAGGATAAAACAATATTTTTCTCTTATTAAGAAAGCAATGTAAGCTTATTTTAGTAAATTTGGAAAATACAAAAGGTGCTGCAGTCACCTGGAACCTATCACTTAGCTATCATTATCATTATTTGAAGCATTTTTTTCACATGTATAGGATCATTGTGTGTATGATTGTATATACATTACAACATATAATTCTTAATTTTACATTTTCCCCCTCTACATTGATGTACAACTTTTTCTCCCATGTTATTGAATATTTTTGACTTCACTGGAAATAGTTAATACTTTAATTGGTCAATTTAAGGTGATTTGATCTTTGGCATGGCTAGACTCTTGGTCCTTCCAAACCAGCACTGCACAAAGGACCCTTTTCTCTTTGTTTATGAAAAATAAAGGTATCTCTATTTCAGCTACAGGGTGAGAACTGTTAGAAGGCAATCAGGATCTATATGTTTTACATTAAGAAGAATATATTCAGATATCTGTTGCTGCCACTTCTGTTTCTTATTTAAATCTTGCACGTTTTCTTTTTTCTTCTACTGAGCTAAAATCATAGAAGTATTTAAACCTCAGTGAAGGGAGTAATTCCTGCAAATCTGGAGGGGTTAGCTCAAGCTGGTGTTGAATGTAAATGTAGTATTTTTCAGAGCTGAAATCATCCCTGGTATCCTTGTATACATCTTTTCTCTCCATAGCACAGATCCAGAACAGTACTCACGGAGGATGAGTACTTGTCTCATGGAGGAGTTAGAATTTAAGAGGTCAGAGTGGTGCATTCATTAGGTAATGGACCAGTAGCACGGGTTGGGGTTCATAGGCTGGTGTGTGACTTGTTAGGACAGGCTTGAAGTCAAAGACAAAGATGAATATAAAGGGAAGGACTTGTACTTTTTCAGGGTAATAGCCCCAAGTTCAACTGGCTTCATGTGCTATACCTTTGCCAACAGGTGCAGGGTTGATGTAAGTGGAGGGGAACCTGTGCTGACATATTTCTGTCCCATGTCTAGGAGCTGAGGATGTCCAAGATGAATTGATCAAGGTCAGTGTCATTATGAGATTGACAGGGATTTCAAATGGAGGGGCTAGAGCAAGGGGTGACTGGGTGTGGCTGACTGAGGGAGCTGAACTGGATGGGGAGAGTATAGGGGCTTTTCTTGGCTCCAATGGACTTGTACCTCCAGCAAAAGAGTGGGGCCCACTCATGCCTTTCTCTGTCAGTCAGTGAGATGGAGAGAGGAGAGGGGAATTAGATGTTTGCTGAGATGTGTGACTTGACTTTTCCTCTGTGGGAAACAGGGAGTTTGGGCACTGTTCAGCCTGGGCCTGGTGCCTGGAAGTGACTGCTCTGTTGATGAACAATGTCAGGCCTCTATGTGGACCCTCAAGTACAGGGATCTGCTGGTCCTGTGTAGGGATATTGGACCCCCATCTCTGCTTGCTGTCTAATTAACATCAGCTTATATGTTTCTCTTGGGTGCCCCTTGGTTCTTGACCAGTTAGATTTCTGAGTTTAAGCAACTCCACTCCTGGTACAGCTGTTCTAACAAAGGACCACAAACTGCATGGCTTAAATAGCAGAAAATTTTCACATAGTTCTGGAAATCAGAGGTGTGAGATCAAGATGTGAGAAAGGTTGGTTTCTTCTGAAAGCTGTGAGGGAAGAACTCATTCCAGGTCTCTCTCCTTAGCTTGTGGAGGTCATCTTCTTCCTGTATCTATTTACATCATCTCCCCTCTATGTGTGTCCATCTCTGTGTCTGTTCTACCCACCTCAAAGTTTTTTTGATTTGAAGTTTTTATTGTGATAAAAATATATATGACATGAAATTGCCATTTGACAATCAGTAAGTGTACATTTCAGAGGCATTAAGTACATTCACAATATTGAGAACCATTACCATTGCCTGCCTCTAAAACCTTCTCATCACCCCACGCAGAAATTCAGTACCCACGGAGCAGTCACTCTCCCTCCTCCTTCCCCGGCAAGCCTCATCTGACTTCTTGTCTACTTTCTGTCTCCATGAATTTTCATATTCTACTTATTTCACATAAGTGGGATGATATTATATTGTCCATCCTTGTCTGGCTTATTTCACTCAGCATAATATTTGCAAGGTTCATCCATCTCATATCACATATTAGTGCTTCATTCCTTTTCATAAGGACACCAGTGGTATTAGATTAGGATCAGCTTTAATGACTGAATTTTAGCTTGTTTACTTGGCAAAATTCCTGTCTCTGAGACTTAAGGTAAACCCTTCGCTGTGACCCCCCTGTAAAAATAAAAAGCAGGTTATGTACGTTCAACACATAATGGTACAATGTAAACATTCCCATTCCAAAGGGGAGGAACTGGGACATAGAAAGGAGGGATAAGGCCAAACACTTTCCTTTGAAATATGTGTGGAAGCCTCCATCATCCTGTAACTCTTGCATTCTGTATTCCAGCAAGACCATCACCTTGTGGATGATTATCAAAGTATGCTGTCAGCTTGAGTAGTAGCTGGGCCCCCTTTGACCATGGCTATAGTGGCTTCTGAGTGTTTGACAGCTAAGAATGGTGAAACAAATCCTGGGGAAACTTCATAAGGGGCCCTGTGGCATCAGGGTGCTCTGGCTCTCTCTTCTCAAAGCAGAATCTTTTAAATGAGTTTACACTTTTACACCCACGAGCCTGTGAGGCCCTGTGGATTCCTGAGATACTTCATGACATCTTTCCTATTATCTCTGTGCAAAGTTCTTAGTTTCTCTTTAATTATGCTACTCTGTTCATCAACCACATCTTCCTTGGCCCAATTTTACATGTGCTTTTCTGTCTAGACTGCAAGTTTTTAAAATCTTTCTGCTCTACTTTTTGCTCCCAATTCTCACAGTAAGCCTGGATAAAGGATGCCAGCAATATCCAGGCCACTGCCTGAATGTTGTATAGCCTTGAAAATACCTCTGCCAGATTAATTTAGTCTGTAATTTTAAAATTCAGCTTCACAGAAAGTCTCAGGACATGGAACAAATGTAGACCAGTTCTTTCCCAGAATGTAACATGAATGGCCTCGGGTCCAATTCCCAAAAGAGTTCTCATTTCCAGCCCAAACCTCATGGGCACAATCTTTACTATCTGCATTCCCAGCATTCTGGTCTTCTGATCTCCCACCAAAATTGTCCTTCAAGCTCTGCTTACAGCCTTCTAAGGCTTTTCATCTGCATTTCCAAATTTTCCCAAACTCCTCCTGCAAGCCAGTTTCAAAGGTTTCTGAATTATATGGTCAAATATACTCACAGCAACAACCCCAGTTCTCAACACCAGTTTTCTGTGTTAGTCAACTTTTCATCACTGTGACCAAAGTTGCTGACAAGAGCACCTCAGAGGAGGGGAGATTTATTTTGGCTCATACTTTCAGATAGTTTAGTTCATGATTGGCTGGCTCTGTTTCTCTGGGTCTGAGGTGAGGCAGAACATCATGGTGGAGAGGCATGGAGCAGAGGAAAGCTGCTCAGCTCATGGCAGTCAGGAAGGGGAAGGGGAGAGAGAAGAAGAAGGAGAAGGAGGAAAAGAGGAAGAAGAGGAAGAAGACAAAGAAGAAGGAGTAGGAGGAGGGAAGAGGGAAGAAGAAGAGGTGGAGGGAAGATGAACCCTTCCAGGGCACGTCCTCCACCAGAGCCCCACGTCCCAGTCTGTCCAGACATCAGTGGACTAATCTACTGATGAGGTCAGTGCCCTCATGATGTAATCATTTCCTCAAAGTCTCATCTCTGAGCTCAGGAGACTTTGGGCAAATTCCAGATCCAAACCATAGCACCTTTAAGACCATCACATTGACCATTAAGTTTCAATACATGAATTTTGGAGGGGACACATTTCAAACTATAATGGAAGACCAGCAGAGTGCTGAAGAGTGCAGAATCCAGAGCCAGAATGATTGGGTAGTAAGGAACCGTGGGATTCTGAGCAGGGACTCAAACTCTGTCAGCTCTTCACCTGTAAAGTGGGGATAATATCACTATCTAGTGTCTATATTGGGGTTTTTTATGAGGATTAAATGAATTAATACATGTAAAGGGCTTAGCATAGGGCCTGACACTTAATAAGAACAATATGAATTTGTTAGATAAAATAATGATCGGAAGCTTATCAGGTGCCAGGCACTATGCTAAGCATTTCCAGTGCAGTGTTATAATAATGCTAAAGGGTGGGTTACTATTATTTCTACTTCAGAGTAGAAAACAAACTCAAGTTAAGTGACTGTTCAAGGTCAAAGAGCCAAAAAAATGGATAGGGCCAGGCTTTGAAATGAGTTGTGTCTGATTCCTGCATAAACTTTTCACCACCTGCAACAGCGCTGGAAATATAACTGAGAAATGTTCCCTTATGTTAATAAATGAGTGAACAAATGCTCATTGAGTGTCTTTGATGAGGTGGTAGGCACATGTCACAGGTGTACAGAATCATGACGACATTTATAAATACAAGATTTATTTACACTGAAATGTCAATCCTGATTATTCACTTGAACTATGCTCTGCTACCTTCTCTATATCACTAATGGTTATGAGTAAACAAAGAGGTTCATGAATTTCATCCTATTTGCATTTTGAATTGAGCCCCCACAGCAGATTTCATAAGTGATTACTTCTACTAAGTGGTTGAGTATCTTCTCTACAGGTAATTATTTTCTAGTATGAGTCAGTCAATAGGACCCAGTGCATTAGAATTTTCTGTTGTATATTTGATACAAATGAGAATTCATTCTATTTGTAGGTGGAAGGTAGAGGCACAAGGTAGGTGTGATCCATTTATCTTGGACAACTTGTCCATCATCTAGCAGCGTCCACACTGGCCTTTGGAAGCCCTAGAGGAGGACAATGTATAATCATGGGGGTATTTGAGGGCTTATGTCCCATGTCTAAACTGACTGCCAGTAAATGGTGTATAGGAAAGATGTGTTGATGGGGAAAATATTCCAACAGGTAGGTGACCATGTAATTTATTATTCAAACCAAAGCTATTTTCAGAACAAAAAGAGGATGCTAATAACAATTATGATAGGGTAGCAGGAGTAGACTGTGACTGTTGCTAGTGGGGCGATGGCCACCCAACCCACATCTGTAAGAGTATGGGTATGCCCTGGGAGGCAGGGGAGGAGCAGCTCCAGTATCCTTGTTGGAGTCCATGATGAGCTACAGCTGCCTGGATGGAGGTCTTGTTGGGCCATTGGTCTGTCCCAAGGTGGACATGCTTACACTGTTACGATCGGAGGCATGAGGGAAATTGCTTGAAGGCAAATTATAAATCATCTAATTTGGTTAATGACCATTAACTCTCTGTATAGTTTATCTGGATGTTTTCATTTGGAAGCACATAGTTCTTTCTCCTGAGAGAGTATGTTGACCTGACCTCCTCTTTGGGCAGCCAACACTTTTTAAATCAGGGACAAGCAAGCTTAGTTTGATGACAGTGGTCCCCAGTTGTTCATTTGTCTCATAAAATTGACAAGGACTGTGTGTGTATATATTTGAGTGATGTGTAATGAGGAGGTGGGTGTGTGTGTGCATTGTGGGCCCAATACTTGTGCATGTGACATGAATGGGCTCAAATAGTGTGACTCCAGCCCCATCTCAGTGGCCCCATCTCAGTGACCTGTCAGGTTGGTCCCCTCTGCAGGCTCAGCCTGGCATGGTGCTGGTGTTCAAAGCCATAGGAAGATCCTTGCTGAGGAGGAGGTGGTGACAGGTGATCTATTTCAGAGCCATGACTGTATAAAAGGCTGGGAAGAAAGGGGCTCAGCTGAGACAGGTTCCTTCATGCCTGGGCCACCCTAGTGTCCCTCTGACCATCATGGGACAGGGGCTGCTATAGTGCAGGTCATAAAGCAGGATTAGTGGACTGGAGAAGAAGGGCTGTAAAATGGTCACAATGGCTAAGCCAGCTCTTTGGGACACATGTGATGTGGGCTTGTAGGGTTTGGAGGGCCACGGGTGATTTGGGAAGAAAATGAGGTAGGACAAAAAGGTACAAGTGGCAACAGTGAAACTTCTTTTTAATTGAACAATTCTGAAAATATTTATTCATCCTTTTAATCTAAAGGATTGAGATTTTCCCAAAGAAAGTTGTCCTGCCTCCAGGGCTCATGGCCAAGAGGAAGGTCCATGTTAAGCCTCATATTCTGTTTTATCCTGAATCCTCCCTGTCCCCATCGCCACTTCTCTCTCTGAGATGTACATGGTAAGATTTTTGCTTATTACCTTTACTGAATACTTGTTTCCTAGTCTTTAATTTTAAAAATGATGGCAGTATATTCTATCTCTTATTCTCCAAAACTCCTAAATAAAGTAAATGCTAAGTTGAGTTGCTTTTTCTTGTATGGGTCATACACTCTTTGGTGTATGGATTGTCACTGGCCCTCCTTGGAAGAAAGGTACCCAGCCCTCCTCTCATGGCTACTCATGAACGTCTACAGGAGCTTGTATGTAGCACTACGAAAGGCTTTTCTCCCCTTATAACTGGAAAAAATGTGTGAGGGTGTGATTTGCATTGTGCCATTTTACGTAAGCAGTACATTATGATGGAATTCAGAGTAAAACACATTCCAAAGTTTTCACATATTGATACTTCTGAGAGATGACTCCAGGACTAACACACACACACACACACACACACACACACACACACACACACAGATTCCTTTCCATTGTTCACACACACACACACACACACACAAACACACACACAGATTCCTTTCCATTGTTAACAGAGACATTTCTTTGTACAAATTTTGATTGAGTTTGGAGTCCTGCATCTTGCAGTTTTATATTTAGTTTTGTTTGGCTTGTGAACCTGATGTATGAACTGATTAACTTAAAGAAGTTTGATATCAATTTTGAAAAATTTCAGGACAAAGTTTGTTTTAGCTCATTTTAAAAGTACTGTATCTATACCACTCAGTCCCTTGGTCTGGGAAAGAGAATATGGAGGAGTGGTTGCAAAAATCAAAGCAATTTGGAATTATTGACATAGAATATTCTTTCAAGTCTAGAGCTTTTAAAAAGTTATTATCTTAAATAAGAAAGCAAATAATTTGATTTTCCTCTGAGGAATATTCTATTGTAAATGTGAAATTTTGTTTTGTTTTTCAATGTAAACAACAGAAGAAAGACATTTTCAAATGAGATCTATTTCCATCAGATTTAAATTATGGGAAATCCTTTCTTTTGTGGAAGGATTTTATCTTATTCTTTGTAACCCCCAAACTCAGTGCAGTGTCTAGGATACATCAGGTGTTGGGTAATTATTTATCAAATAAAGTTGCTCCTTCCCTGTACTGTGCTTTGCCCAGCCGGTCACTAGATGTCTCTCCATAGCCGTGCTAAACCTCCATTAACATGCACTCATTCCTGCACTCAGATGAAACTCAGGCTAGGAATTGCTGCGTGGACAGTTCAGTTTTCCCTTTGCTCTGGGCATCAGTTTCGAGTACTTTAGACTACTGATCTGCACAGAGGCACAGGGCAAAGCTGGTGATGTTGGAAAATAATCAGAGTGGCTGTGTTGGTTAGCTTTCTGTCACAGTAACAAACTACCTGGGATGATCAACTTATAAGGAGGAAAGATTTATTTTGGATCATGGTTTTAGAGGTTTCAGTCCATGGTCACTTGGGCCCATAGCTATGGTGGGGTGGAACGTCATGGTTGGGAGCACATGGCAAAGCAGAGCTGCTCACCTCACGGTAGCCAGGAAGCAGAGAGAGGAAGAAAGGGACCCAGGGACCCCTGGTGACCTCCTTCCACCAGCTAGGCTGCACCTTGCAACACTGATGCATTGGGGACACATGAGCTTCATCCCCTGAGCTTTTGGGGGATATTTCAGATCCAAACCACAACAGGGACTATTGGGTTAAATATTAAACACCAGTCAGTGTCCAGGAAAGCTTGCAGGGAGATAAGAAGGACTCTAAAGATTGTGATAATGAAGGAAATGAAGAGAGGAAGCTGGCTACTTCCCTTATCTCCAGTCTTTTAAAAAAAATTTTTGATTTTAGTTGTAGATGGACACAATAATTTTATTTTTATGTGGTGCTAAGGATCGTACCCAGTGCCTCACACATGCTAGGCAAGCACTCTACCACTAAGCTACAACCCCAGCACCGCCTTACCTTCAGTTTTTAGTTGAGGATCAAACTTAAAGAGATTGTGGTTGTAAAGTAAAAGGAGATACTCCTAAGACATTTGAAGAACTCCACCTGTGCAGGGGACATGCAGCCTGTGCTATCTACTCCCCCTGCTGTAGGCGTAGAGTGGCCCTCCAGTGTGTTCTGGCCCATCACTGTCACGTAGCCTGTGAGTAATAAGATATCCAAACCTTCTCTGTTGAGTTCTTCAGGTTCTTCTTTTGGGATTGGTAAACTGTGTACTTAAGGCCTTTACATCCTTGGGACTGAACAGGCTCTATTCTCCTTCAGTGAGAACTAGAGTTGTGTTCTTCCCTATATGGAATTGCTAGGGAAATTTTATCTTCAGCAAAGTTTTAAATTAGCCAGACACAGATTTTAGAAGTTTGCCTGAATACTTATCATGTAGAGTGCTGCAACTCTCCCAGAGCTATTTGGGTTGATGGTTCATTTGTTGAACTGTTTATCTGTTGTTATTGTTGAATAGGCAGGACCCACTCTGCTTATGCTGTTTGGTGGTCACATCTTGTATCGTTGTGAAAGTTGCAGCTGGCCTGGTTCTCTGTGGGGTCTGTAATAGTCTTCCTCCTGCGGGTGTGCACACAGTCCAAAACTGTAGGATGCTGTCCTGAGTTGTGGGTAGAGAAAGTTTTAGATCGTTGTAGGCTTTATTGTAATTTATTCTCACATTCATGTGTCAGGCTATTGTGTAAAAATAGTTTTTCATTGGGAGCAATCTATTTCTTTGAATAATATTACTTTTTTGTTGATTATGGAAGTGATGTATTTTCTTTGTAGAAAATTTGGAAAATATAGAAAAGCATCATAAAAATGATAATTCTTACCATTTTAGAGACAAAATTAAAATTGTATTATATGTATAATTTTATATCTTCCTTTTCATAGTGTTTCAGGAACATATTCCTAGATCATTAAATACTCTTCAAAACCTGTTTTTTAAACAGCAACTTACTGTTCTATCTTTTGCCAGTGCTTCACTTCATTTAATCATTTTCCTACTGATAGACATTTAGGCATTATTTTGAATTTTTTACTCTCAGAAATAATACAGAAGTAAATACTGTTACATATGCATTTTTCTCATACCTATGATTAATTCCTTAGAAGTAATTTCTGTAGCTGGAATTAAAGGGTCACATACATATATATACACACACATACAAACATATACATATATAAATACCTATTTATTTATATACAAATTTATTTGCAGTATTGGAAATTGAACCTGGGGACACTCTACTACCTGAGCTACACCCCACACCCTTTTTGTTTTTATTTTGAAACAGAGTTTTCTAAGTTGCTGAGGCTGGCCTTGAACTTGAGATCCTCCTGCCTTAGCTTAATAGCTGGGATTACAGATGTGCAGCACTACACCTGGCCAGGACAAATGTATTCTTTTTTTTTTTTTTTTTGTATTGGGGATTGAACCCAGGGGCACTCCACCACTGAGCTACGTCCCCAGCCCTATTGTGTATTTTATTTAGAGACAGGGTCTCACCGAGTTCCTTAGGGCCTCGCTAAGTTGCTGAGGCTGGCTTTGAACTCGCGATCCTCCTGCCTCAGCTTCCCAAGTGCTGGGATTACAGGTATGTGCCACCATGCCTGGCTGACAAATGTATTCTTGATGTAGAAGCAAAATACAACTTTTCTTAAAAGCAGTGCTGTATCCAAACTCAGGGCAGGACGGCAAGACTCTGAAATTAAGATAGTATCTGTTTTAGCTTTGTGACACTGTAATAAAATGCATGAGAAAAGAATCATTTTGGCTCATGGTTCTGGAGGTTTCAGTTCAAGATCAGATGGCCTACTGGATTGGTCTCTGGTAAGTATGGCCCATCATGACTGGAGCATTGGTGAAGCATACCTCTCACATCATGGGCCAGGAGGTAGAGACAGACAACTGACCAGTTTCTGTGTACTCCCAATGACCTAACAACCAAGGTCCCACCTCCTAAGAGTTACACCCTGGGGACCAGGCCTTTACACGTGAACCTTTGGGAGGCACTCATCTAACCATAGCAGTATCTGAATCCTAGGAATATGCTATTTCTCAAATAGCATTTTTTCACATAAGACAATGTCTGAAGTAGGAAACACAGAATGTTCTGTTATGCAAATCAGTTCTTTTTCTCCTTGCCTTACATCAGTATCATTTATTCCCTGACAGCTTAATTCTGAAGGTATCTGTTAGCAAAGGCTGCTGTTTTGTAATCCTGCTGTGTGGGTCTCCTATGCATCTATCATCTGAAGCGACCTGTGAGAGGGCTTCTGTGTGTCATAAGAGGGTCCATTGCTCACTGTGACACTGTACCCCAGTTACTGGTGGGCTCAATTTAGGTGACCCATGTGAATTTTACCCTGACTTGGAATATAGAGAGGTCTTGTAATGACCCATGTAGTCTCAGCAGGAAGGGAACATTCTATTCCTTTCTAATAAGAGATCCAAAATGCTGGAATGCATTTCAATGATAATTACTATTGAGAAAATCTCTTTTTTAATTTTTAAAGGGTTGACATTGAATTAAAAGGATATTAATTTGACTTTTAAAGTCTTTGAAATAAAAATTAATTCATTTTGAAAAGTCAGCTTTTGATATACAAGAGAACCTCTTCTATTTTTTTTTTTCAAATGGAGTTCTTTTTAAAAAATGAAACATGTACTTCCTTCCTGAAATCTGGGATGCTTCTGCTTTCAGTGTTTTGGGAAAAGGGCAGTTGTTTTAAACCTATGTACGCACAAATCTTTTAATGTTCTCTTTCTGCTTTGGACTTCAGAAATTATGAAAGCCATGAAGACAACACAAAAAGGAAACAAGGGTTCCATTCCGTGCTCTTTTCCTGGCTTTCTGGTTTGTGTCCAGACTGTCAGATTTCCCACATTTCCCAAGTTCATTTGGTGTATTGACTTCAGAGCAAGTTGCCTAGGGCTTCTGGCCTCTGTTGCTATGCAGAAAGTGATGGTGGGAGCAGCCTGCTGGGGGAGCAGCAGGCCTCCAGGGTCCTTCCCCCACCACTGGCCACTGTGGTCCCCCAGGCCTCAGCATTCAGGTCCTCTTGAGGTTCTGGGCTGCTTATTGCCTGTTTTACCCAAGCCCATCCTCTCTGAGCACAAGCCTCAAGTCCAGAAGCACACACTCCCCCATGAAATCTTGTATTTTCTATTGACTTGGAATCTTCTTCTCTGTGAAGCTGATAGCATGTGGAAATTACCTTGGTGCAGAGGTAGCCTCCATTACCCCAGCAGGCAGGCTCCCTGCTGCCATGGAAGAGCAAAGCTCTGAGACCAAGATGCTCAGATCACCTGACCTGAGTCAGTTGAGTTCAATTGGATTGACTGAAAACATGCTTCAGGAAGCAACAAGAAATTGATGGGATAGTGACACCCTTAGGATTGGATCCCCCAGGTGGAAGAACATACTTTCAGGATTCTAGAATCAGGGGCTGTGTAATGTTCACATGTCATTGGGCCTCCTTGAAGCTCCTGTAGGAGGAGTTCAGAGGAGGTGGACGAAAAAGTGGAAGAATGCTGAGAAATGTTCTAAGGAGGAGGTGAGACTGCAGCTTTCATTCAACAGCTTGTATGGTAGATGTGCTAGACATGGTCTAATAATTTTAGTTCCACACTCATTCAAATGTTTATTAAGTGCCTGCCCATGGGGGGAACAGAATAGATAAAATACCTTCTTCCAAGGAGCTCGTACTCTGGTGTAGGAGAGAGGTAACGAGCAGGCAAGTGTATGCCAGTACTTTGGAGAAACACTGAGCAGGATGCACTCTGGCCAGGGGCTGAGCGCCTAATGCTCACATGCTAACACTGAGGAGGCGTGTTCTTGCCCTCCAGCCACTCACTGGGGAGAAACAGAACCACTGGGAGTCTGCGGGATAAGTACTATTTTATGAATCCATGGCAGTGGGAGAATAAAAGACAGACTGATGGGCTTGGCCTGAGTCAAGGCCTGTGTCCTCACACTGCCTTTTCTCCACAAACATACATCCTGCTCTCTTCTACTTATAAGGACACTACTCCTATGGACTCATTTGATCTTACTTGTCTCCTTAAAGCTCTGTATGATGGTCATATTGGGAGTCAGGGGTTCCACATGTGAGTTTGAGGGGGCACACTGCAGTCCACAAGGAGCTATATTAACAGAGACAGTGTGGGGTAGTAGAAGGGAACAGAAGTTAGAATCAAAGCTGGTTTGAATGGCTATTTAAAGACCACGTGAGCTTGGGTAAGTCAGCCCCCCTGCAAGGTCCTCACAGGAGAGGCCATGTTTCAGCAGAGTCAGATGCACACAGCAGTCGCTCTCTGGCAAAGAAGAGTATGGCCCCTGAGGTAAACGGCATGAGATTGGGGATGAGCCTTGCCGGATTCCTTGGGTGGGGAGGAGAGGCAGATTTGAAAGGTAGAAGGGGACCTGTTTATGAAGGGCTTTCTGTGTCCTGCAGGGGAGTTTGGGTTTTATTCATAGTTGTGAAAGAGGCGACAGAGATGTGGTAAGTAGGGTTGTGCCAAAATACATCTTGCACTGGATATCGGATGGATTAACTGAGGTCTAGAAAAGAGTGACAGAGAAGGTAGAGAGGAAGAGAGATGAAAGAGAGAGGGAAGGGGGGAAGGTACTGGGTTCAGCCTGGTTGTTCAAGGTGGAGGAGCTTCAGGAACTCCTGGTGGAGTGTGCCATGGCAGCTGGCTGGGTGAGGCTGAGCTGGGCTTGAGTCAGGATGAAATGTCTAGATCTGGCTGCAGCTCAAGGCTAAAATTCTTCTGCCCTCCTAGGGTAGTTGATTGCACCCCACCAATATCTTCATTAGATTAAATAAAAATCTTTTAAAAATGAAAACAAATGACACCCCTTTCATTCTTCTGTAGTGTGGAGCTTATAGCTTCCTTTACCAGGAAATTAGATAAATTCTGGAGCCATAAATTCTCTGACCAATCACATTGATTATTCTCAGCTAGGTGTCTGCTTATGGGTTTTGAAAATATCATTTACATAAATTTTTCCAAGTTATGTGGGAACACAGATTCATAGAAACCAAGGTCATCATCCCTTACTTCCACTCCCAGCCCTACTTTTTAGAAGCATGTTTTCAAGCCTTCCGAAATAACTTTTGGCCATTTTTCTTAAGTTGCAGATATCCAGGGCCTGCAAACTTGAATACATGCAGTGTATCTAAGTAGTCTAGTTTTTGCTTTCTTATTTCTGTGGAGCCGCCTTCCTTTTGCTTCCAGATCAGCTCTGGTTTCCTTACCTGAGGTACTTAGTGAAGATAATTAAGGTCATTTGTTCTTTATCTCAGGACTTCTGTATGCAGACAACTGATCAACTCTCTCCCAATAAGATCTGTTGACTGATTCCTTGCCTTTTTGAATGGTATCTGCTATATGCCTTGATTCTTTAGAAGTTGACATAGCTCTCAGTGTGTTTGTGACCCCTTGTATGTGTGTGTGTGTGTGATTTGGTGACTTTCTCCCAAGGTGGCTGGCTGGAGTGAGCTGGTTCAGGCCCATTGGGAGGGGGGCCGTTTCCTCTCGCTAGGAGCCCTATCGCTCTGACTTAGTGGGCGTATCGTCTTGTTAGATGTTGATGCTTTACCTCCCTTCCTGTTTCATTTGCAATAAGTCATATTTGAAAAAATGTCCATCTTTCTAGTGACTGCATTGAATAACACATACTTTTCATTATTATTTATTGCCACCAACCCTGCCCTTGTTCTTTTGGTTTTTTAAATTAGCACATTTATCTCTGTTATTATCTAGCTTATCTCTGACTCTATAATTAGCTTCATTATAATGGGTTCCTACCTGGGCACATGAAGAAACAGTCTTTTTTAATTTCTGGAGATTTAGCATTTATTAATGGAATAATGAAAACTATGGTGGAAAAGTATAGAGAGTTGACTAATAGATCATTCCACACTATTCTTGATTGACTTTCTCCACAACAGTCCTTCCCCAAATCAAGTTTCTCACTGAGGGGCTCCAAAACTGAGTTCTTCATTAATGTTTTATGACATCTGTTTGAAATAGATGAATGAACCAGTTTGCATAATCTGTTGAATTCTGACTGTTAAAAATGAAAAGTTCTACCCTCTCTGTCCTCACTTTCATACTCTTTTCATGGATAAAAGGAGAATCATTACAAAACAGTAGCATTTCAAGCCTGCTACATCAAATGGCTGTTTTCAAGTGGTTGGCAGTCACCTGCTGTTGAGAAATTTTGAAAAGGGGAACTGACTTTACTTCCCCTTTAAGCAAGAGCAGCATGAATATGGCATAGACCATCCTTTCTAACAGTCTCTTTCTCTTTGTGAGGGTGCTCCCTCAGAGACCTCTGGACATAGAACAAGTGTGGTAGGCAGGGCCCTTTCAAAATGCAGACTTGGTTTCTGAATAAATGCCAGATTTCCTGGGAAGCCTGGTTACAACCCCATCGTCTACCAGTATAGCACATCTAAGATTGTCTGTCTGGATAATCATCCCTTTTTAGTGTTTATTTAAAGTGGAAGTGATGTTATCCAGACCCAGAATGAGATCATGTCACGAGGTTTCGTTCTGATGTTGTTTTCCCTCAGTAGCGCAGTGACATCAGGATCTGAAGGCAGATGAATGGCTTCGATGGCATTTCAAGGTGTCTGCCATTTCTAGTCTTCTGTGATTGCTGGAAGTCCCTGGGGAAATGACAGCCATGTAAGATGGCAAGTCAGCCTATGAATTATTCACAGCCATGGGAGGATACAGTGAACTGTTATTAATATGCTCTGAAAAGACTTCTGAAAATGTATTTTACAAATATGCAGAATGATTTCTTTAAGGTCCTAATCTGAGCGGATGAATGGTTGAATTCTATTTTTTGCTAAAATTCTCGGCAGGAGAGTGTTTTTTATGAATTTCCCATGAATTGTTTGTGGATGTTCTCTGGCAAAAGGATTTCTGGCCATTTGGGCTTGTGAAATGCTGGAGAAGAATGTGATAGAATCATAAATAGGGTATTTACATTGTTATTCCTGGTTCTGACATACACATATGTTTCTTTAAATTGACTTCATTATCTAATTAAGAGCAAATTTCACTTCTTAGAGACTGATGAAAAAATCAACCATGAGCATCCTAGGGATCTGTCCTAATGCCTGTTTTTAGATTAGTATTCTCTTAAAGATTTTATCCATTCATTGGTGTAGCTGCTCACTTATTTTGTGACTCCTCTGTATCAATACTTGGAGAGGAACTGCACCTTTACAAAGAGAAGAATGTGGCAGAGGTGGCCCTTATTCTTCCTTTAGTAACAGTGCAACCCAGAGAAAAGACTGTTTCCCAACTTGTCGGGCAGGGAGGAGACCTGGGTGATGAAATTCTCATTGAGGGTAATGTGCAGAGCTGTTATTTGGTCTCTATGCACATGTTAAAGGCTGGCAAAATAGAAGCCATGTGTCTCAAATGGCAGAGCATGACAAAAGAGCCTAGGACTCTGACGTTATGGAGTGTATGACAACCTTTGAATATTTACAGCTCATATGTGAAAGAAATAAACTTCTATCAATTTAAGTTACTATTTCTTTGACCTTTTGCATGATAGTCAGACTAGTGACCTAACTGATCCAGAAAGGTTTCCAGCGATCAGGTATTGCCACAGGCTGGGGAAAGGAGACGTTTAGGAGCTCTTTCTGTCAAACAGTATGAAATAACCATTTCAGGTTATATAAAAGGCCTGAATGTAGAAAAGGAGCATTCTGTGACCTTCTTAAAGTTCTTGTTCCCACATTGAAGGAACTTGGGACTATTTTTTTTCTTTTCTTTTCAGAGCTAATGGAGAGAGACACGCATTTTTGTCCCTATTTTAGCCAATATGTGGAGAAGTAAGGCCAAATTTCCATAGGACAGTTAGATTTGTCCAGTGAGTTCACTGTTGCAGGCTCCTGCCATGTATTCAAAGGTTTAGAAATAACCAACCTTTATTTTCCTAATTTCATCTGTATGTTGTTGTAAAACAAATCCAGGCATAGTGAACTAACTTCCACCAACAAACAAGGCTGCCTCTTCCACATAGTGGGCATATGTGACCTCACAAGTATATATTTAGATGTGGCTTAGGCATAAAATAACTTTTTTCTTTCTAAATGAGGTAAAACCTCAATTCCTTACTAATTGTGACATTTAAAAATCCATGTAGACAGAAAGGGCCATGTGAAAATGTGCTAAGCTTCCAGATAGTTAACAAGATGTCACTTTGTGAGAGAATTTTCATAATTAATGAACCAGTTCAATTTGCTCTGCCATTTGACTTTGATTAATATGTCGTAGACTGTTCCCACTGGGACTCCTTCCAGTTGGTTTGGGAAGCGCTTATGTCTATATACTGTGCATGTGCAGGATCAAAGTGCTGGTATCCAATACCTGCCACATTAGGTCATGGACATCCATGCAAACTCAGTGACACAATGCCTGACATCCTGCACCAGACCAACACAAGACCCACTTGGACCATCCCCAAACCAACAAACACAAACCTGAAACCTAAAATATTTGGAGAAAGGAAATGGACCACTTCTACGGCTATTTTAGAGTCTTGGAGAGGGAATTTAGGTCATTAAATTTTCATTTCTAATTCTGCTTTGGGATTTGAAGACTGAACACAATGACCTTAAATATCAATTTTAAATCATCCAATTAAAATTTGTCTCATTGCAAACACAGTTTATGGGGATAAATTACTTATGTGACAAGTATCAGTCAGTGTCCAATCAGTGCATTATTCCATTGGAAAACCACTGTATGCATTTCAAAGAAGAAATTTGATATAGAGTAATTAGTAGAGTATGATTTGTGAGGGAGGCAATTTTGCTTAAAGATTAGTAACTGCAGGAAGCCATTATCTTTATGCTTGAGGAACATGTGGGTCCCTTACTGGATGCCTACTGAGCTGCTAAGGTTGCCAACCTTTGCTGCCACTGCCACTGTCTCCAGAGGCATTACTAGAAAGTAGAAAAGTAGCACCTCTGTTCCTTCCACTATCCAGTTTGCTACTGGTTCCTCCCATGGATGAACTTCACAAGAGGCTGATTGGCAAGAGAATCTGGAAAATGTAGTTTTCAGGCTTTCTATTCCTGGCTCAGAGAGGAAGAAAAACAAGGGAGAGTGTGGAACTGACAAACAAGAGACTCTACTTAGCCCCCAAGTGCTTCCAAAAACACATCCTTTATAAATTTAGAGTAAATGTATGTTACTTGAGTAAATGAATGAATGAATCTATCTTTATTACTGGCCATGATATCATCTTTTTAAACCTATATTTGTGAAATCATTTAAAATTAGAGTCTAACATTTACTTATTATTCCAAAGCTGTGTGGATACTAATCGGTATATTATTTAAAATGTTGATGCTAATATTTATTTAAATTACCCAACTGGCTTTATTGGTAAAACAAGACCCAGATTTCCATACAGCCTATCCCTTCATCATGCCAATCCTGTTTTCTACAATAACCAAAAAGGATTAAATTTAAACAGAGAAGGTAGTGAAGAAATGGGATGAAACTCAGCTTAGACCTCATGTGTCTCCTATTTCAGGTAAGAGTCAAGATGGCCCCAACTCTGGGCAGATATAATCCCAAAGGCAGTCCCGGCTTTACAGCTACCTTGTTGGAGTGATAGGAAGTGCTCCAGGGATGGGTGGACCTATGACTCTTGGTGGGCTTCTGGTGGTCAGCAGATAAAGGACATGGAGGTTTGAGGAAATAGACACATAAGCTCTTTGCTGCACTTTGTGGTCCAGCAGTGAAAAACCATTAATAAAAAGAAAAGGGTGTTGGGGTAGTGGAATTGTACAATCAGGACTGATAATTTTCTATGAATTCATTCCTCTGTCTTCACGTGGGTCTGAGAATTGTGCCTGGAGGGCATTTTCCTGCTTGGTTGGAGGTGATTTAGCAGATTGGCAATTACTGTCATTACAAGCCCAATCACAGAGCTGGAAGATGTGGGCGGTTGCTTCTTCTTGAGCAGCATAGGACAAGTGAGAGCAGCTGAGACCACACTGACAGGCCAGGGACAGTAGAGGGGTAATCTGCTGGGGAAAGGCCCCTTTGATCTTTGCCCCAGATGGCAACAGCAGAAGCAGAGTTGACAAGGTATTGTTTTTATTGAAGTGGGACAGGCGTTACTCACTGGCATGCACCAGCACTGCTGAGAAGAAGCAGGGGCATCTTTAGCTTCGTGCATTGTAAGTGGTGCAACGAAGGTCGTGTTTTTCTTAAATAGAAGAGGTCTGAATAGTCAATGAGGACAAATCATCTGCTATTTAACATTTTAAATTATATGACCAATTTCAGTTTATGTAAGATTGGAATCGGCCAACTTGAGACAAGAAATGGCTGTTTTCTTTTTCGATACTTGGGGTAGATAGCAAAAATTCAATCATTTTTGTTAAATTCAGTATAGTCTTAGCTTCAGACTTCTCTGGAAGCATCTGCTATCAGCCTGAAGGGAGATAATAGACTTGTACCCTTGGAATGAACAAGGATGGCCTTGGCAATATGTCTGGTTTGTGGTTATGTCCACTGGAAATCACAGAAAGGTTGTTTATAAAAAGAGTGGTCTAAGGAAGAAAGTGGGTATCTGAAGGGCATCTGCTCATGTCCTGTGTCCAGTATATAGGACAGGCTTCTCATCACTCCAGCCATTCTGACTGTGGTCAGGCTTGGAGCATGACCTAGGACCTTCAGGAAAGGTTAATGGAAACTTTCAAGGAGAACTATCCATAAGTCTTCTCAGTTAAGCATATAATTCAGCTCATCAGAGTTTTCTTGTTTCAGAATCATGGTCTTTTTCTTGAACTAAGTTATGTTCTTTCTAATTGGACAAGGCATAGGGTGTTTATGACAGGGGCTGTTATTTTGATCCTGAACATATACCAACAGGCTATCAATAAATAAGGTGAATGAACGGAATGAGTTCTCTGTGATGGCCATCAATTTCCTGAGAGAACTCCCCTTTCCTCGTGTCTACAGGAAGTGCCTTTCCTGCTTGTGTGTGTGTCTGGCAGGCTTGCCAGTTTTCAGTTGGTCCCAGGAGGGGTTGTGTTCAGAAGCACGTTAGGTGACACATCAGGCAGATCAAACAGGGATTTCAGGGCTGACTACAAGGGGAAATGATTAGTAATTAATAAAAGGATGTGGAGTTGGTCATGTTGACTGAGAGAACCCAAACCTTGGCGAGAAGCTCTCAGAGCCTGCCAAGGTAGTGAGGGGCTGAGCTGGGTTGTGTATGGTGAAGCTCACAGGTGTTAATGCTGCTGGGTGGGGGGGTGGCCAGGAGCACAGCAGGATCCACAGGCTTGGCGGATCTCACCCAGGCCAAGGACATAACGATTCCCAGAGCCTCCTCAGCTCCTGCCATAGTTTTGGTTTGTTTTAAATGGAACTTTTAGGTGCCATTGGGGACATACAAAAACTTCATAATGATGTTTAATTTTGAGAGTCAAGCTGTGGCTTCTCATTTACCATTTCTGGCTTTCATTGCTTTGTGTCAATATACTTTGTTTCCAGATTTAGGATCAAAGAAACCTTTTCCTTGCACTTGTTAATTTTTTCCCTCCGTGTGTGGTCTTAGGCATCGATGAAATCAAATAAATCCCCAAGGAATGTGCCAGTCTTCTGGCTTCTCCAACATGGCTGTAGCCACCGTACACTTTTTTTGTAGGTTGGTAGTAAGCAGTTGAGTGTGGGAAGGGGAGGTGGCATAGATGAAGGATGTCAGGAAAGAGGAAATTAGAGGTGAGTCACGTCTCAGTAAGAGACTGGTGAGTATGCCTTGGTTAGTCTCAGCAAACAGTGTTAGAGCCGTGAGATGTGGACGGCCAGGTGTAGCTCCTTGTGTGTGTGTGTGTGTGTATGTGTGTGTGTATTCTTGGAAGTTGGCAAACAAATCATGAAACTGACAAAGAAATTTTCCACTAATTGCTTAGGAGACTTCACAGCTTATGAGCTCCCTCATTGTGTTTTAAGGCCATTTTCCTAAAAGGTGATGATATTTCATCTCTTTTACCATCTTCATAAATATCTTAGGACATGGTGTCCCTTACCAAGTGACAGTGCAGCTTCTTAGCTTCTGAATGATTTCTTTCCTTGTTATGTGCCCTCTTTACCCCTTTTCTAGCTCCTGCCAACCCTCTCCTAGCAGATCCATGTGATGACAACATGACAAGAAGTTGGGAAGGAGGGAGCAATGAAAGTTATGGACTGTGCTGGTTCATAACTGGCAGGTTGCAGTGGGGTTTTTGACCTCAGAACATATTTCAACTTTATGGGTAATCTTATGTTTTGTGCCCATTGAGAGTGATATGAAGTAAATATAACAGATATTATGGTAATAAATAATTATGAATTTTGGTAACATGTACTTATTAGCTATTCTTTGTACTCATCTGTAATTTCAGAACAAAAATGTCAGTTAAAGGACTAGAAGGCTGATATGGTATGTGGTCAGATATGACCAAAAGACAAATGCATGCTGGGTGCTTTCAGTCTTTATGCAGAGAGAATTACAGCCCCCGGGTAGCAATTGTCATTCGCCACACATTTGCTGCATAATAAGACCTCAAAATTCTGTGGCTGAAATCCCGAGTTGGTTGTGGTCACTCATGCATCTGTGGGTGTGGCTGGGTGGCTAGGATGGTCCTGCTTCAGGTATGTCTCTTTCTCCAGTGGGAGTTGGGAGGTTAACCATGGGTCTGGTCATGGCATGTTCTTCTGGTGACAGCAGAGGTGCAGGAGGCAAGTGTAAATAAGTAAGGCCACTTAAGTTCTAGGCTAGAAACTGGTACATTTTCCTTCTACCCACATGCCATTGGCCACAGCAAGTCAATTAGTTGAGCCCAAAATCAGAGGTCTAGAAAATGCATTCTTGTCATGACAAGGCTGGGCAAGGGTATGAACGTAGGGAGGGTTTAGGATGGGGCAATCATTGACTACATTCTCTCTTTCTGTGTACACGTATATGTATACATGTGTGCATGTGCATGCTTATGTACCTAAACATAAAATCATATCTATAAATATAATTTATAACAATGATGCATTTTATTATATATTCACTATATTTAATAAGATGGATTCCACACATAGGACTATGATTCTTATGTATACTTGTATGTCTGCCCATCTGATTTCATTAGGAATTCCCATATTTGGCTTTCTCCAAGTTCTTTTTGACTGTCTTTGATATGGTTGAGGTGTTCAAAGCTTCCCTTTTGAATGGAGGTCTCCCTGGAAAGGAAACAACATCCTAAACTTTTCATTTGTTTATTTTTGATTCATTGACTGCTAGTATGCCCTAACCAGCTTCCTGGGTTGGGAGCCTCTGTTTGGGGTTTTCAGGTACAACCCTGCTAGGTTAACCAGGAAGAAGCAACCAGTATTGAAGCCAGAGGTGTCTTTTTTTGAAACTCTTAAAAGTAAGTATACTTTGTTTTCAGATAGAAAAATAATAATGCATCTGGGTCTGTGATTCTAGATGTTCATTGTTTTAAATATATTTGCTCTCTCAAATGGCCCTCCTGTCCCCCTCGTCTACCCTCTGGATTCCTGTAGTCCATAGGAGTCCATGTCTGCATTTAGAAAA
>JAJEJO010002846.1:0-48608 GCA_020662805.1 Glaucomys volans | reverse complement strand
ATAGTGGTATGTGGATTCTTCTCTGCCAATCAACTGGTCAGTGTTCTGGCTAATTTAGAAAAATCCCTCACTTTAGAGCAGATTATTGGCACTCAGTAAATATTGACAGAGTGAATAAGGCACTTTCTGAGCACTGGAAAATGTTTCTTGTGGGGTGGGGGTGATGAGACAGTGAACACAAAGAAATACACCAGGAAACATGATGGCATGGTGATGTGGCCACAAAAGCCGGGGGAGTTATTTTAGATGAAGTGAGGAGGGAAGGGTGACTTCATTGAGGAAGTGTCATTTAAATGGAGTTTTGCAGGAGAGGGAGAATCAGGCATGCAGAAACCTGGGGAAAGAGATGTCCAGGTACAGAGAACAGCCCGAGGGAGTAACAGCCTCTCTTAAAAGCTCCAACTTCCAAAGCCTACTTCTGCCTTGCACCCATGCTTTCTTGTGTTTTGATGGGAAGCATCCTTTCAAAATTCTTTAAGAGCCTGAGAATGCACTGGGAAGGCCAGTTCTAACAGTATTGATCATTCATTTTTTTAAGCAGTTTTAGTCCACAGGAAAATTGAGCAGAAAGTGGAGAGCTTTTCTGTCCCTAATTGTCCTCTTCACTTACATGGCTTCCCCCATTGTCAGCATCCCCTCCAGAGTGGTACATCTCTTGCAATTGATGAGCCTACATTGACGCATCACTTCTCCCAGAGTCAGAGTTTACATCAGGCTCACTTGTGGTGTTGAACATTTGTGGGTTTGGACAAAGTATGATGATGTGTACCCACCATTATAGAGTCACACAGAGTAGTTTCACTGTTTTATAAATATTCTGGTTAATTTCAAGTATAATTAAACCTCACAAATGTCATTTACATAGCAAAGAAAGAACAAAGAGAAGTGGCTGGTGCAGCTCCCCCTTCTTTCCTTCAAGATCTTTTATAAAGGTCTTTGACAGTGGAAGGCAGGCTCTTATTAAGTAGGCATTTGTATCATAAACATGATTCTCAGACGAGCAGGAAAGTCCCAGAATTCTGAGTCATTGGTTTTGAATAGATGTTTTGTAAGGGTAAGTATTTGCTTTCACAAATAAAGCATTGATGAACTAAATAGTTGCTTGACATGAACTGGGAGAGCTGTCTGAGGTGCACTTGGCTTTCAGGATATGGTGCCATAAGTTGTAACAGTTTCCCCTTCTTTAGTCTAAATTTTCAGTCAAGAAAATCTCTCTTTTTGATCACCCCTCTTGATCAATACCTGGTGTGAAGGAGACCCATATTTGCAAATAGTAAAGCAATTTCACATGAAATAAAACTGTATTCACCTGATGTATGACAGATATTGACCATTGGCTCATGGGCCATGGAGCTGCAATGGTGTCTCCTCTTATGATGTGAATTATAAGAAATGAGGAAGATCTGTGTTTGTGAAAGATGATTTTGTCAGGAGTAAGATCAGCATGGTTTAGTTCTTGTTCTGGGCTGCTGGAAACACAGCTGGGATGTTTTAATACATTTGTGGCACTTCTGTAATAGGAAGGTGTAGAAATAGAACTGGAGAGAGATCAGAGAGGGGCAAAGAGTCAGATGTTTGATGCTCCAGGCTCTTATTTATATTTATAAGAACTAAATACCTCATGTGGACTTTGACTTAGCAATAGCAAATAGTAGGAAACACTAGCTAGCGGCACACATTTGAACAGAGTGAAATTTTAAAAAGGAGAATTAAATTATTCTCCTTTGGCATGAGCCAAAGAGCTTGAGTTGGGTTTGGGATTCAGTGGCTACAAGTTAGGGAGCTAAGGGAGATTCCTTGTGGAATTGAGGTCATAGAAATTGAGATTAAAATATATATCATGGGTTTAATTACTCTTTTTTTCTCTCTACCTTAAAATTCTAATTTTCTTAAACATTTCTGACTCAAATGGTCCACTGGGCAAGAAAGTTCTCTCTGAGGACTGGATCCAGATGCCTGTCGAGGAGGTTGGAGAGGAAAAGACCCATCGTCTGAACATGTGGGCTCAGCCTTTTCAACACTTAGGAATCTCCCAGACCTCTTCTGTGGTTCATTGGAACTGAATTGTTCTCTTCCCTTGAATCTGAAGTCTCAGAGTTGGGTCTTAAAACCCATCTGCTCTCTCACTTGATGCAGGCCATTTCTATGAAAATGCTGACTGATATTCACTCAGACTCGTTTTTTTTTGGTACTAGGGATTGAACCCACTGAGCCACATCCCCAACCCCCATTATTTTTATTTTATTTATTTATTTTTTGTGGTGCTGGGGATTGAACCTAGGGCCGTGTGCTTGCAAGGCAAGCACTCTACCAACTGAGCTATATCCCCAGCCCCCCAGCCTTTTTTGTACTTTATTTAGAGACAGGGTCTCTTGAGTTGCTTAGGGCCTTGCCAAGTTGCTAACGCTGGGTTTTCACTCAGGCTCTTGTTTGAACACTCTTGGTGTTGTGCAGGTCAGTTCTTTGTGAGTTAGCTCATTCACTTATATTTGCTCTCGGTCAGTCCAACATACATAGTCATGGAGGTACAATGCAATCAATCATGTAGTGAATTTTGCAACTCTCTATTGCTTGATGCCGATGCTCAGTGACTGGAGTAGAACTGTTCTGAAAGAGTGCTGGCATTATTGTTATTTAAACTTCATGTGATGCCAGTGGGTAGCTGAGGTTGAGAGCAATGGTTCTGGTATTAGGAAATGCTTGGTTCTGATGGAAGTGAGCTGTCCTGGTACCAGCACCCATCTATGCTTGTTCTGTCCTCTAGAGCTAAGTCCATCTCCTCTTTTACCTGATACCCTGTCATCTGTGTGAAGTTGACAACCTGCCCCTTCACTTCCCTAAGACTTTTTCTTCTCCAGATGGAGTCACTTGTTTTCTGAAAAGTTATGCCTATGATGGGGTTTTATTCCCTTCACCATCTTGATTATTAGCTACATTGTCAGGGAACTTCTGATAGTGTGTCTCTTTATGTTTTTTTTTCACTTTGGGATTGCTGTCAGCCAAACACTCTCGGTTTTCACTTGTTAAAAACTTATAGCTTGTTAGTGTATTGGCCAGGGTTCTCTAGAGGAACACAGCCAACAGGAAATATATATGATTATAAAAGGGGATTTATTAGAATGTCTTACATGACCAGAAGCTGGGCATCCCACAATGGCTGTTTGCAGGTTAGAGAACTGGAGAATCAGTAGGTGCTCAGTCCAAGAAGTTTGAGCCTCAGAACAAGAGGTTTTTGATGCAACCCCAGTCTGGGACCAAAGGCCTAGAAACTCCCTGGGGAGTTGTTGGTTAGAGTCTGCTTTGGAAGAGTGAAGGAGCTAGGTCTGATGTCCTCAGGGAATTGAAGCAGCAATTGAAGCATCCACACAAGAAGAATCAAGTTTACATCTGCTACTTTTTTTTTCCAACTTTTTGTTCCGTTCAGGCTCCCAACCCATTGGAATTTACTGCCCACACTTAGGGTGGGTCCCCCCTCAGTTTTCTATCCAACATGCCAATCATTCCTAGAAACACTCATTGACATACCCAGGATGCCTCTTAATCTCTTAAACCAGTGAAGTTGACAATTCAGATTAATCATCACAGGGAGACAAACATGTTAGCAAGCTAAAAGTTCCCCATCCTGTAATTATAAACTTGATTTTTAATGTCTAAAGGTAGCACTTAACAGTTACGCTTCCTAAATTTCATATTATGGGGTTTAACATATTTAATTATGTTCTTCAAAAGTATGGGTAAGTGCTACAGTTTGGATGTAGAATGTTCCCCAGAGACCCATGTGTTAAAGACTTAGTCCCCAGCCGGTGGCAAGATTGAGAGACTGCAGAACTTTTAAGAAGTGGAGATTAGTTGGAGGAAGTTAGGGCGATGGGGGCAATATAGTGAGACCCCAGCCTCTTCCTATCTCTCTTTCACTTCCTGGCCACAGTGAGATGAGTATCTTCCTCCTTCATGTGCTCCTTATCTTGATGCTCTGCTTTGCCACAGGCCCAAAAGCAATGGGGCTGAGCTCCCATGGATTGAAGCTTCTGAAACCTTCATCCAAAAAGAGCCTTTTTCTCTTGTTTAATTAATTATCTCAAGTATTTTGTTACAGTGACAGGAAGCTGGCTAATATGATAACTATTAGCTGTTTGGTAAACTATCTTTATGTCTTTATGTTATAATACAAGTAACCACAGTAGTCTCTATTTATTGACTGTGGGCACTTAATTGACTGGAGATTGGGTCAAAAGAGAGAGACAGAGTCCTACCCTCTATGGGAGAGTCTACAGAATCTCCAACTCAGTATTATTATTATTATTTTTTTCAACTCAGTATTATAGAAAAAGAAGGATACTTTAGGGGAAGAACTAATACACCAGAGGATGCAACCAAGGACATAGGCACAAACTGGGCTTTAGACAACAAACTTGCAACATTCATGTAGCTGGATTGCAAAATGCCTTTGGATCAGTGCTGCCTCCTATTTCCCTACTTTGGAATAGGAGTGTCTACTGTTGTTATCCTGTGCTTGCTCTACTATGGGGGGGGGGTGTGTGTGTGTGTGTGTGTGTGTGTGTGTGTAACTTGTCTCCTGGGTTCATAGTATTCAGTGTGTTGGCCTCAAAGAACCACACTCAGGGAACTTCATTTCTACTTGTACATGATTTAGAGGGATAAACTTTTGGGGGTCTTGGGAAGTATTTTGCATGTATGCAATGATTTGTGTTTAGAGGAAGATTGGATTTGGGCTCTGGAACTGCTTGACCAAGAGAATGTGGTGAAGTGTCTCTGTGCCGTAATTCTAGGTCTTGGTCTTAAGGAACTGACAGCTTCTACTTCCCATCTCTTGAGAAGCTATTCTTAGACTTCAGCCACCACATTGACAGGAAGCCCAAGCTGCCCTCATGATTCAGGAGGCTCTCATGATTCAGCAACCAGGACAACTTGCCTTGGACATGATCCTTTGGTTCTAGTTTATACCAGTAGCAGAGGTGAGCTATTCCTGCTGAGCCCTACTCAAAATCAGATTCATATGCATAGTACATCATTGTTGTTTTAAGTCAATTATTTTGGAGTGGTTTGTTTTGAAGCCATGGGTAATAGACAGCACCAGGCCCTGTGTTAGTGACTTTACATGTATTTTATTATTGAATCCTCCAAATGACTCCATGAACAGACATTATCTTCTTCTGATGAGACAACTAAGGCTTGTTGAGTTTAAGTAACAGACCCAAGGTCATACAAATAGTAAATGGCAATAATGGGATTCAAACTGGGCAATGTATCGTTTGTTTCAACCTTTAGAAGGTTGAGTAGGACAAGGCCAAGGCAAGAGAGCCATGCAACCATTCAACAAATATCTACAGAGCACCTTCTGTGGAGAGAAAAATAAAACATAGTTTTTATGTTATATTTTTTATATTTTATAGCTTTGTTTTATTTTGTAAGTGATAGCTTAGAGGAGGAGACAGATATGGAAGCAAATAAATGCAGTTCAGTATAATGTGTGCCAAAACAGTTGTATATGTTCTGTGAGAGTCAAAGTGAGGGGACACATGACGATTCCTATTCTCCCTCTACAGGATTTGGACCTGCAGCAGTAGATTGTACATAAAAACGATAGATTTAATAAAAAGATAGTGCACTATATATATTCTAGGATTTACCTTTGTCTATTATGTGTACATTGATCCCAGTATTTTAAATTGATGGCCATAATTTATTAAACTATTGTCTTGTTCAATGGTTTATAGGTTTTTGCTCCTGCACATGATATTATGTCAGGTGTCTTTATACATATAGAACATAAATGTGAGTATTTCTTTAGGAATTGTTGATCAAAAGTTATATTTGTGTTTTTTAAAATATATTACCTGAAAAGCTTAATTTGTGCTTTACCAAAAACTCATGAAGGGCCAGCCACCCCAGTTCTTATGAACACAGCTTTCTATCAGACTAAGTTTTTACTATTTTGGTGGAAGAATATTTTTCTTGTTTTATTTAGCACTTTCTGTTTTTATCAGCTCATTCATTTGCTTTTGGTCATCTCTCTCCCTCTCTCTCTGTATTTGAGAATTCCTGGTAAATATCTTCTCCTGCTATCTTTTTTTTCCTTCTAAAATTCATTTTCCTATGGATTTGGACAAGTTCTTTAAATATTCTATATATCACTTGGGTTAACCACTACAAGACTTTCTCCAAGGCTGCTGTTTGCATTTTGATTTGCTTAAGGAGTCTTTTTTTTTTTTCATTTAAATGGAGGGTTTAAATTTTCATGAGAATATGTCTCTCAATTTTTGCTTTTGTAGTCTCTGGTTTTAACTTGGTTAGAAACATCTCAATAGAGTATAGAATTCCTGGATTTCCTCCTAATATTTATGTTTTTAAATGTTTAGTTATTTAATCCTGCCAGTATTTTCTTAGAGTATGTTATAAGGAAGGGAAGTGTAACTTAAATTCTCTTAGTAAACGTATAATTATTTCAATATCATTTGGTTAGTGATGTAATTCATGTCCTTTTCCCAATGCATTGCATCTCTACACAAATGAACTATGCATCTGGAACTGTTTGTAAGCTGTTTACTTTTGCTGATTTGTTTGTTTGTTTCTGTTCTAACAGCACACACTTTTCACTGATGCAGACTTGCAGTACGTTCTGGTACTCAATGGGAGTTCTCTTTAATTTTTTAATTTTTTTCAAAACATTTGACTGTTCTCCCTGATGAACTTAAAAGTGCTTTCTGGCTACATAAAAATTTTTGTCGGATGTTGATTCAGATTGCATTGAATTTATAGAATAATTTGGGGAGAACTGAAAATCTACAATTTTAAATTTTCCCATCCTAAATGGCTATATTTGCATTATTAAAAATAATAGCATTATATTTTATAAGAGTTTTAATCCTAGTTGTACATATTAATAACTTGGTCTACCCTCGAGAGACTTTGATTTAATTAGTTTTGTTGTGATTTCAGTATGCACCCAGGGAATAAAACCATTCATGTATGTGTGTGTTTGTGTCTCTCTCTCTCTCTTTTTTATTTTTTTAAATTAGTTCACACACATTTTTTATAAACTTATTCCAAGGCCTATTATTATCTATTTATGATTAATTTTATTCCTAAAATGTTAGAATCCCACTTTATATCTTAGGGATTATACCAGATAGAAAAAAGAACCAAATAAAAGAAATAAAACTATAAAAGTATTAGAAGAAAATATGAGAGGTATTCAATTTTCTATTACTTATTTGTCAAAAAGCTACTGATTTTGTATCTGAACTTATTATTTTTAATAGCATTTCTGTCATTTCTCTTGGGATAACAATTTATAAGGAGGGAAATTTTAAACTTTATTGTTTTCATTTATATCACTTCTTTCTTTCCCCTATCTATCTTTTTAGATAGGATGTATAGAACAGTGGTAGATGATAGTTGTAATAGTGTGGTTGTCTTGTTCCTAACCTTAACTGTCTAATCTTTCCTTATTAAACGTGATCTCTCTTGCAAGTTTTCCCATAGGCTGTATGATTTTATGTATTTTCTTAGTGTAATAAGAGTTTAAAAATTCTGGGAAGGGTGTTGAATTTTATCAGCCATGTTTTGGTGTACATTGAGATGAGCATAATGTTTTTGTGTTTGAATCTGTTAATGTGGTCAAGTAATCACAAATTCCTAATATGGAATCACTTTTTCATTTCTTTGTGAATTCCAACTGACCAAGATTTTAAAATGTTGATATATTACTGAATTTTATTTGTTAATATACTTTTTAGAATTTTAAACCTATGTTTATAGGTGACTTTGACTAATGGTTTCCCTTTCTTTGATAACCTTGTCTAGTTTTGGAATCAAGGTACTGATAGTTATGTAGAATGATTCTAGCTGCATACAGTCTAAAAACCATCTTTGTGTACTTTTAGGCAGACATATAATTAAGTTATCACTTGTTTCAAGGAATGTGAATCTCCATGAAAAGTATTCAGATTTGGTACCTTTTTAAAAAAGTAAAGGACTGAAGTTCTCTCTTTTCAATATTTATGTGCATTATTGATTTAGTCACATTTTCTAACTCTTCTTGGATCAATTTTGACTAGTTCATATTTTTGTAAAAATCACTCACTTGTTGAGATAGTTACATTCATTTTTATGTAGTGTTCTTTGCATTTATTTAAAATTTCACATCTGGAACATTTTTTCCCTCATGTTAGGTGATTAGTTGCTATTTATAATCAGTAGGTAGCTATTTTGACTTCATGGCCCAAACAAAACCAGAAATTCACCTTGTTTTCACTTCATTTCCTTCACACTTCCAACTGCACCATCTTGCATGTTGAGGTCTTCTGGGATTTAAGTTGCAGACCATTGTTAAAAAACTTTAAATGTATTTCTATATAATGCTCTATTGGTTTCTCTGTGTATTGTTGATTTTTGGGTCTCCCACATGCCCCTTTTTGAATTTTTTCTCTTTATGCTTGGTCACATCTATTGGAGAAGGTCTATGTGGGCAGGATTAGCATTCAGAATCTTTAAACATCTGACAATGCCCTCATTTGTTTTTTCTTTTGAGTGCTAATTTGGATAGGACTCAGATTCTTGACTCAAAGTAATTCTTCCTCAGAAGATTTAAGGTATTACTTTTTTGTCCCTTAGCACCAAGTATTGTCAAGAAGAGATTTGATCCTGGCCAGATACTCATTTGTTTTAGGTAGTCAGTTTATTCTTTCATGCAGCAGTTAGGATTTTCTCTTGATAGATGATCTTCCTAATTTTATAACAGTTTGACAAAGGACAGATCTTTTATAAGTGGTGGACTTTTAAAATTCATATGTTTGTCTGGTCCTGGAAATTTTTCTTTTGTTTTCTAATTATTTGTTCTTTTCCATGTCTAATTTTTCTCTGTTATCTAGAATTTTCATTAGATGGATATTGGTACTTGTGCTTTTTAAAAAAATGGTCATTAAATTTTTTCCCTTTTGGTGATAAACTCTTAAATAATCTATTGGCTCAATTTTCCAGATCACCAAATTACTATTTGTGAACTTTTTTGCAATTCTGTTTATCTAATGACTGTTCTATTATCTGAATCAGTTTAAAAAAATTCTGAGATCTCAAACTTTCCTGTATCATAGCTGATTCCCAATTTATGGATGCGATAGTTACTCTCTATTTCCAAAATACATCACTTATGTTAATCCTGTTTGCTCTGGGAGCTCTGGTTCCTTTGATATCATTTCTTTCTTTGGCAGAGGCTTTTGTGCCTCTCTTTCCTTCAATCTTTGATTCTCTGTTGTCTGCTTATCTTTGCTTTGTGTCTTATTTGCCCCTGTGGATGCCAGTTCTGATCACAGGTGCGTGCTTACCTCTTGAGACTGGGGTTGGGCATGCTGAACTTCTGGAAGGAGGTTGCAGCTTTTCTTAATTTCTCTTCCAGATCCATGTGTGTCCTAACCTGCCTTGCTGTGGGGCCAAGAGGCTGATCCCTGCATTGCTAGGCTCTGTGGCCTGCTGCCTTCCAGTTACTTCAGCCAAAGGGAGACTCCAGCTGCATCCAGAAGACGGAAGGAAAGGTTGGAGTATCGATCCCCATCTCTCTCAACCTTTCTCTGTCTCTCTGATTTTGGTAGTGGCAGTGCTTTTCAATCTGTTGTTGGAACTCCTGGGAATGGGGGCACTCTCTACTTTGGCAACTGCCTTCCCTGGTTTCTGGTAACTACTCTATCCTCTCCCACTTCAGAGCTGGGATGTCATGATTTTCCACTGAGGTCAACCTCTGAGAATTTCATTAGCTCTCAATGGTTCTCTTAGTCCTCTTAAAATAGTCCATTTATGAATCTTTCTTTTAGCTAGACCTTTGAGCAGGTCATCTATTTCCTTTCAGTACCTTGACTGAGATGATTGGAGATGCTGGGAAGACGTTTTCTTGTGTGGACATATTCTCCTGGGTCATCCTTGGCTGTGGTATTAATTATATAACTCATGTCGACTGTATGAAATAACCAAGAATCTTAGTAGTCCAATAAAGATTTCTTTCTTTCTGTCTCAAAGTATCCTATTTTTTTCCATCTTGGGGCATTGTCCCCATCCAAGGACTCCTTATAGATATTAATTGGATCCTTTATTTTTAGAGAGGAAAAAATAAGGAGGATTGAATGGCACATTTTATGACCAGGCCTGGGAGGGCTACATTTCAATGCTATCTGTTGGCCAGAAACTAGCTTCATGATCTCAACAGAACTGCAAGGAAACTGGCCAGTGTAATCTTCCTGTGTGCTCAGGAAAAGGTACATGGGCACAGTGGGCATCTAACCACTTTTTGCCATATCTTCAGGTGGAATGATGTCTTTTAGGCCCAAGTGCCCCAACCCCTCACTTTAGCCTGTTCATTATGTTGCTGTTGATCCCCACTCAGTTCAAGAGTGGTGAGGAGGAAGGAGCTAGGAGAAAGTGGTACTTCAAATGCAGTGACTCAGTGATTCCCCTGTGGTGTCTGTCCATGCACCCCTTGCTTTTTGGATCATTGCCTTGGAGCTGGGCCTCTGTGTGGCATTCCCCTCCAGCAGACCTCTTTATGCATTTTGCCTGCAGTTTGCTCTGACAAGTTGGTTTTACCAGTGTATATCTTTTTCCTTTTTGTCTCAACATTTCCAGTTAATATTGGGTACTATTCCTGTGTGGCATGGTTTTTTGGCTTCTGTATTTTAAAAGCCTTCTTTTCTGCCATTTCTAAGAATGTGGAGCAGGAGTGGAAATAGGTGAATATCCCACATTTGCCATCTTGGGTCAATGTCTTCTCCTTTTTTGTGGTATATGTGGTGTATGAAATGACTGGCATGGAACAGTTCCAGTGTGCTGTGTGAAAAGCTTGCTACCAGAAAAACAGCACCACAGGCTTCTTTGATTGACATGTACTGATACCAAATGATGCTGAATGATTCTGTACTTGTCTATTATCTGGAATACTATTTCTAGTTCAAGATATTGCAATTTGTAATGGACTTAGGCAAATGGAGGACATCTGTGATGATGATTATTCTGGATGACATGTCATAGGGTAACTGCAGGAGCAAGCAGGGATGTTTTGCATGGAGAGTAAAATGTAAAGTGGGATGGGGGTGCCTGTGTCATGAGATCCAGGTTTCATGCTGTTCGTTAATTTGCTCTAGATTTTAAGGGACTTGATATCAAGTATTATGGTCTCTGGTCTCTGTTATGAATCACCTCTATCCCTTTTAAATTTGAGGCAATATTTACCTCTGTTCCTAAACTCTTCTTCTTGTCCCCGCGGTGATCAATACTGGCTTTAATCTACCTAGAAGATTTTGTAATATTTTCCTCTTCTTGGGAGTTTTGGAAGTTCCAGACATCAAAATAGTGGAAGGGTACCTTTTTCTCCACATCCTCGCCAACACCTATTGTTACTTGTATTCTTGGTAATAGACTTTCTAATTGGGGTGAGATGATATCTTAGAGCAGTTTTGATTTGCATTTCTCTTATTACTAGAGATGTTGAACATTTTTTCATATATCTGTTGATTGCTTGTAGATTCTCTTCTGTGAAGTGTCTGTTCATTTCCTTAGTCCATTTATTGATTGGGTTATTTGTATTCTTGGTGTAAAGTTTTTTGAGTTCTTTATAAATTCTGGAGATTAGTGCTCTATCTGAAGTGTGTGTGGCAAAGATTTTCTCCCACTCTGTAGGTTATCTCTTAACATTGTTGATTGTTTCCTTTGCTGAGAAAAAACTTTTTAGTTTAAATCTATCCCAATTATTGATTCCTGCTTTTATTTCTTGTGCTTTGGGAGTCATGTTAAGGAAGTCTGGTCCTAAGCTGATATGATGAAGATTTGGACCTACTTTTTCTTCTATTAGGTGTAGGATCCCTGGTCTAATTCTGTAGGTCCTTGATCCATTTTGAGTTGTTTTGTGCAGGGTGAGAGATAGGGGTTTAGTTTCATTTTGCTGCATATGGATTTCCAGTTTTCCCAGCACCATTTGTTGAAGATGCTATCTTTTCTCCATTGTATGTTTTTGGCTCCTTTGTCAAGTATGAGATAACTATATTTATGTGAGTGGGGTTGCAAATTGGTGCAGCCACTCTGGAAACCAGTATGGAGATTCATTAGAAAACTCAGAATGGACCACCATTTGACCCAGCTATCCCACTCCTTGGCCTATACTCAAAGGACTTAAAATCAGCATCCTACAGTGATGCAGCCATGTCAATGTTTATAGTAGCCAAATTCACTATAGCTATATTGTGGAACCAACCTAGATGCCCTTCAATAGATGAATGGATAAAGAAACTGTGGTATATATACACAATGGAATATTATTCAGCCATAAAGAATAATAAAATTATGACATTTGCAGATAAATGGATGGAGTTGGAGAATATCATGTTAAGTGTAATAAGATAAGTCAATCCCAAAAAACCAAAGGCCAAATGATTTCTCTGATAAGCGATTGATGACACATAAGAGGGATGCGGGGAGGTAAAGGAAGAATGGAGAAAGGATGGATTGTATACAGGAAAATGAGGGGTGGGGAGGGGGTGAGGAAGGAAAGATAATAGAATGAGACAAACATTATTACCCTATGTATATGTATGAATATGCAAATTGTATGATTCTTCTTTGTGTACAACCAGAAAAACAATAGTTATACTCCATTTGTGTACAGTGAACCAAAATAAAAAAATAAAAAAAACATGATCCCTAAATAAAAAAATAAAATGGCATAATATTTGCATAGTGAAAGTGTACTCTTTCTAAAATATCCTTTGAAGTTGTGCACTGCCACGGGTAAGAGTATGTAGACTTTGGCTCAGGAGAACAAGCCGCAATAAAATGATCTTGTTTGCCCTGTTTCTCTGGGTAATAATGGTGGGATGAAGGGATGCATGGATAAACTTCTTTATTATGCATGATTCTGTGAAGCAGCTTCTAGTAAATTTGCCTTTCTTGGCATATGTATCGATCAATCCTTCCACATGTTGATTCATTCAAGAAATATTTATTTTGCATTCTTCTTATGAGCCAGGCATTATGTTAGGCACCAGGATTATAGCAGTGGACAAGACTTATTGCTGCCCTCACGGATCCTTACATTTGGAGGTGAAATACACCAAATGAACTGACAAGTGTAGCTCTAAGCAGAGAGAGGAAAATAAAGCAAGTCACCCAGTTTAGAGTCCCAGCCAGAGCATCTGATTGGCCATGATAGGTCATGGGACCATCCCTCCTCTCCAGACAGGAGCTCGGAGGCCATGGCATGTTCAGTTCCTGTAGTGATGGCCTTCCCTGGTGGGCACCAAATGTGTGCAGAGATGTCACCAAATAATGGAAAGGGAGTTGGACGCTAGATAGTTAAAGCTATGGCAAATTTGTTTAAGACAGTCCCCAAAGATTTATGTAATCCTTCCTGTAAATTAGTGCCTTCATAAAATTGTCTTTAATAGTGTTGCAACTGAGGTTTAGAATACACATTTTTTTTTGGTTGAGGCATGTTCTATGATGAAAACTCCCTTTTAATACCCACATACAACAAAGGAGGTATCTGAAAAATTTATAACATACGTATTGTGGAGAAGAAGTCTAGCCTGAGCTATTGGAGAGACATCTAGGAGATGAAGACACTGTCTCTGAGTTTTTTTTTTTTTTTTTTTTTTTTGAACCAGGGATTGAACTCAGGGACACTCGGCCACTGAGCCACATCCCCAGCCCTATTTTGTATTTTATTTAGAGACAGGGTCTCACTGAGTTGCTTAGGGCCTCGCTGAGGCTGGCTTTGAACTCGCGATCCTCCTGACTCAGCCTCCCAAGTTGCTTGGATTACAGGCGTGCACCACCACGCCCGGCTCTGTCTCTGAGTTTTTAGCTAGGTTACCATGTTAGTGCTGAAGGCCCGGCATTGGTGATGCCAACAGGTGGATAAGGCAGAGATTATTTCTATTGTGAAGCATTGTCTTTTGTTAAAACAAACAAGTCCTATTTCTTTGTTTTTTTTGTAGCAGTACGTGAAAACACTGGATGAGCCCTTGTCCTTTCTTTTAAAGGTGCACCAAGAACTCCAATTGCATGGCACCGTTACCTTTAATGAGGTCAAAATGTCTTAGGACAAACATGTTTTAGTCAGATTTTTTGCTGCTGTGACTAAAAGATCTGACCAGCACAATTATAGAGGAGGAAAAGTTTATTTGGGAGCTCATGGGTTCAGAGATCTTAGTTCATAGAAGTCCAGCTCCATTCCTTGGGGCTTGAGGTGAGGCTGAACATCATGGTGGAGTGTGTGGCAGAAGGAAGCAGCTCACATGAGATCAGGAAGCAGAGAGAGAGAGAGTTTTTGCTCTCTAGATACAGAATATATACCCCAAACCACACCTCAATTCCAATCTCCTCCAGCTACGCCCACCACTTCAGTTACTACTCAGTTACTCCCTATCAGGGGATTAATTTAGTGATTGGATTAAGACTTTTACAACCCAATCATTTCTCCTCTGAACCTTCTTGCATTGTCTCATACGTGAGCTTTTGGGGAGTACATCATAAGCACAACACGTGTATACTTAAAAATGTAGACAAGACCACTGTGAATGAATCTGTTAATTGTTGAGAGGAAGAATGCTTAGTGGTTAATAGTGTAGGTCTGGAACCCAGACTGCTTGGATTTGAATTTTTTTTCTGCCACTTAAAAGATTTTGAGTAAGAGATTTAACCTCTGTGTCCCTCAGTTAATGTACGTTGCAAAATGATAGAACTATTTTGGATTAGATTGTTGAGAATTAAGTGAGTTAATATATATAATATCAGTGCAGGCAGAACATAAGTATTCAGTATTTGGTAGCAGTTTTTATTGGAAATAAGAATGATCTTTCCTCATAAATGAATGTTAAAAAGATAACCAAGGTAATTCTTAGCAGGGCTTTCTTAGGATTAAGAGATTTATTATTAGTTCCTTCCGTCCAGCACATCAAGGCATTTCGTTTATTAGGGAACATTGGCCCCTGTCTTATTTGGGGAAAGGGTTGCCAGCACTCATCCAGTCAGATTTTTTTTATGGCGGGGGTGGGGGGTGACAATAAAGCAGCATTGTAGTAGAAGCCAGTGATGCTACTGTATGTACTTTAAAAAAATTTTAATTTAAGATCTCCCTTTCCTGCCTCTTCAGAGCATAGCCTTGGACATTGCATTGGGGTTCATTACTGGGACCCAAGCAAACCCCAAATCAGAGCTGAGAGTCATTTTGTATCTGCGGTGAGTACCCCAGAACATAGCCCTGTGAGCAAGAGAAGTGGTCAGGTTCTTGAATTTATATGCTTGGAAATCTTTAAAAGTTTACTTACTGTATACCTGTATTTTGGGAAGCCAAAGCGTGTATATTGTATTATATATATATTGTGTGTGAGTGTAGGTGTGTGGGTGTGGATAAACATTTGTTTGTTTTTTTGTGGCACTGGGAATTGAATCCAGGGCCTTACATGTACTTGGCAAGTGCTTTGCCACTAAGTGACATCCCCAGCCCTTTTATTTTTATTTTTTTTGCTTTGAGGTGGGATCTTGCTAAGTTGCCCAGGCTGAGCTGGAACTTGGGATCCTCCTGCCTCACCCTCCCAAGTAGGTGGGATTATGGGCCTGTACCACCACTGCTGACTTGTATCTCTTTTTACTTAGGAAAGAAGATGGACAGCTTGCTCTTCTGCCACTTGTTAGTGCCCATATTCCGGACTGGTCACCAGCTGGGTTGGGACTGTGAGTACTGACCTCAGATGTGGGTGGCCGACATCGTGTCCCCCAGGGTTCCACAGCTGTATCTCAAGTGAGAGTGCCAGAGCCTCACCTCTTCCTGCTTCAGCCCTGGCAATACTACTTCCTGCTTCTCTGATGTGAGATTATGCCTGGAGCAATCTCTGCTGCATGGGCACACTTGGAATGTTCCCACACTGGTTCATCAGCCCAGGGTTCTTCCAATTGTTGTCTGCATATTGCTTGGGTTTTTGTTAAAAATGTCAATCTGAGTTGAAAAATACACTAAGAGTCTCATGATTTTAAATGACATCAACATATTTACTAAAGAGGAATTACCTCTTACCTGGAGTGCTTTAGAAAGTTGATGACAGCATAGATATTCCCTAGCTTTCCTTTGTAGTCTTTCTTGAATGTGCTGTCTGTGGATTTATTGAACTTTTGAACATGTTTAATATTCAGGAGGTGAATTTCACTAGGCCACTACTGCTACTACCTCTGTCTCCTCCTCCTCCTATTGTCAATGCAGTTTCTAAGTACTGAGGATACAATGTATGCCAAGCTTGGTTGGCATAACAAGACTCCCAGATGTGTTGCCATCCTAATCCCTAGAACCTAGGAATCTATTGTCTTGCATGTCAGAAAGAACCTTGTGGATATGATTAATTTTAAAGATTTTGAGGTGGGTAGATCAACAGGGCTAGCTTCATTGGCTCAGTTTAATCATGATATGGTTTGAATACCCTCTTTAAACTCATGTTGAAATTTATTTGTCATTGTGGTTGTATGGGAGATGGGTCTTTTAACAGGTGTTTGGGTCATGAGAACTCTGGCCTCCGATAGATTAGAGTTGTTATTGCAGGAGTAGTTTAGTTATCCCCAAAGTGAATAATTATAAAGACTGTTCACCTTTTTGCTTCCATCTTCTTTCTCTCTTGTAAGCTCTCTCTTGCTTTCTCTCTTGTAAGCTCTATCATGCCACATGATACCTTCCACCATGTTATGACGAAGAACAACTGTGGCTTGCTCATGTCCTTTTCCTGCTGACTTGACTGGGCTTTTCATTGGCCCTTGTAGATCTTTTATAGGAATATTCCATGAGGTGTAGAGGAAGAGGAAGAGTGCAGAGTCTGGTCTGCAGCAGTGTGTGGTTGTAAACCACCAAAATAGACAGCAATGGATTACTCTATTTCTGTAGAGTCCCCTTCCCCATGTTGAGGCACCTCATACACAGTATGTGTATCATGACCTGGTACCCAGCTCTCAGGAACTACATGTTTGATTTTTTTTTTACTAGAACTTGAAAATGATTGATGTTCTACATTTTATTGGAAATCCCATAGAAATCATAGTTCAGAACTTACTTAAATTTGGTTTTGTTATCTAATTCAAGTTCCTGATTTTTTGGGGGGTAGGAAATAGATACAGAAAGTAGGAGGCCTTGTCACCTGAACTCCCTCTCTGATCTAACCCTCCCTTGCCATAATCCTGCATGTGGTCAGTGTTGTTGGGTCAGGGTGTCCTCTCATTTCTTTACTGAGATCTTTTATCAAGGCCAGTAGAGTTGCCTGGAGGCATGGTGATTTAATCTCTAGAAAGAAATAGGAGGTTGCCACATCCAGCTTCTCTTCTGAAAGATCTCTTTGAATCGTTCCTCAGCATCCATTAGGCCAACAAAAGACAATCTAAAATGTCCTCCTCTTACTGGAAAACCAAGGATATAATTCAAATTTAAATTTTGGGCCATTTAAAAAGCTTAAACTTGGAACTGATGATTTTAAAGATTAAGAAAACAAATGCACGTTTTTGGTCATCTCCACTAAAAGGGAACCTGGGCTGTTAACTTGAACTTTAAAAGCTGCAAAGCTGCAAACCAACTGCCAGGAGGATCTGGGCAAGATCAGAAGAAAAGCAATGGAACTACCATATTCTGTGCAGAGTTCTTGAATTCACTGCTTGGCCTTCAGTTTTAATTGTACTCAAAATACCTCTGGACATGTGAGTCTGCATCATGAGAAAGTAATTTCAAAAGGGGAACATTCATTACATCTATGGGGACTTGTGTGGGTATTTATCAGTCTTCATAATGAAGAAATTCTTCCTTGGACTTCCCACAGCAGATGAATCTCAGGTCTTCTGATTTGGAACATTTAAGGGTGATTGGCATTTGACAAAAATTATTTCACAGTAAAGCACTGGCTCTGTGACTGGTTAGATTTGGGAGAGCAAGGTCAGGCATTCCTTGGGAATTTTATTCCTTTCCATTCTTCCTTGGTCTTCTCCCCACAAAATGCTTCTCAGTACCTTCTCTCTGAACTTTCCCTTACTCTGACTTCTTTTTATGTTCTTAAATTTCCTTTTGAAGCACTCCTCCTTTGACTTCTGCCTGATTCTTAGTCTTGGTGGTCTTCTTCCTTGGGGATCCTTGGAACTAGACTTGCTTATGCTGGGCTCTTTCTGTCCTGCTAGAGGAAGGGACTGAGGAGCTCTGGCCCATTGCTCTGGGCTGCAGGAAGTCACTTTTTTGGCTCTTTTGGCTCTATTTTCACCCAGGTCACTCACTGGCTTCCATGCCATCTTGGGCACCTTATCACTCTCTTGAAAGCCTGCAGGCACTCTGTCTTATTCCTTTAGGGCTACAGTACTTTCTGCTTACCCAGGGACTGGGGTCTTGCCCATGAACCAGAGTCCGTTGGCAGGATCCCTGTTACTATTCCACTTCTCTGATGCTATTTGACTGTATTTCAGCTTATTTCCTAGAATATTTCTGTTTCTGTTTCTGCTCTAGTTTACTTGTTGGAAGACTTCATGGTTCACTGTATTAACACATTTGTCCCTCCCCAACCCCTCCCCCTACGTAGTGCCTCTCTGAAAGATTATTGGTTAGTTATTGCCAAAGCCTTTGGATATTAGTCCTGGCTCGTTGGATTGGATTTCAAGACTGAGTTGGCCCTATTCCCACCCTAGTGAGTTCTTCAAGTTCTAGTTTGGGAGCCTTCATATCTCTTCCATTCTATTGCAGTTAACCAGCCATTGTTCATACATTTCCTGTTCCCAAAGTCTCACACTTGTCTGAACTCAATTCTTCCTACCTTATAATTTCTCTATCCTAGTCTTGCTAGTCTGTCTCCATATGTGGTTTCTCCTTCGTGGTGTATATTTTGAAGGTGATGTGAAGTATAATTGTTGATGACTGTCCCTTCCCTGGTAATTGCTCCTTTCTCCACTGTTATATAAATATGTCTCCCAAAGAGACCCATGACTACCTTATGGACAAGGTTCTTGGCTCTATCTCAGTCTTCTTTTTCTCTTTCCTCCTTTTTTCTAACACTTGGAACACCTGACCACCCATTTTTTTTTAAATTTTTAATTAATTTTTTAATTTGTTCTAGATAGTTGTACATGACAGTAGAATGCATTAATAATTTTGATAGATCATACATATATGGAGTGCAATCTCATTTTTCTGATTATACATATTGTTTGATCACATTGGTCATGCAGTCATATATGTACATGAGGTAATAACGTCTGTTTCGCTCTCCTATCTTTCCTCCCCCCATACCCCTTTCCCTCCTTTCACGCCTCTCTACCTAATATAAAGTAACGCTATTCTTCCCTATCGCCACCCCCCTTTATTGTGAATTAGAGTCTGCATATCAGAGAAAACATTTGGCCTTTGTTTTTTTGGGTTTTACTTATTTCACCTAGCACGATATTCTCTAACTCCATCCATTTACCAACAAATGCCATAATTTCATTTTTCTTTAAAGCTGAATAATATTCCATTGTGTGTGTATATATACACACACAATGGAATATATATATATAATGGAATATATATGTATATATACACACACATGTATATATATGTACATATATATACATATGTATCTATGTATCTATATATGTACACCACGTATATATATATATGTACATATATGTATATATGTATATATATCTCTCTCTATATATGTACACCACATTTTCTTTGTCCATTCATCTGTTGAAGGGCATCTAGTTTGGTTCTATATTTCCGTATTTAGCTATGGCGAATTGAGTTGCTATGAACATTGATGTGGCTGTGTCACTGTAATATGTTGATTTTAAGTCCTTTAGATATAAACTAAGGAGTAGGCTAATTGGGTCAAATGGTGGTTCCATTGCAAGTTTTCTGAGGAATTTCCATGCTGCTTTCTGTAATGGACGCATCATTTTGCATTCCCACCAGCAATGTATGAGTGTACCTTTCCCCCACATCCTTACCAACTTTTAGTGTTGCTTGTATTCTTGTTAATTGCCATTCTGATTGGAGTAAGATGAAATCTTAGAGTCATTTTGATTTGCATTTCTTTAATTGCTAGAGAAGTTGAACAATTTTTCATATATTTATTGATTGATTGTATATCTTCTGTGAAGTGTCTGTTTAGTTCCTTAGCCCATTTATTGATTGGGTTATTTGTGTTTTTGGTGTTAAACTTTTTGAGTTCTTTATGTATCCAGGAGATTAGTGCTGTATCTGAGCAATCTGTAGACTCTTCACATTATTGATTGTTTCCTTTGCTTTTGAAAAGAAACTTTTTAGTTTGAGTCCATCCCATTTATTGATTCTTGATTTAACTTCTTACACTTTAGGGGTCTTTTTAAGGAAGTCAGATCCTAGGCCAGCATGTGAAGATTTGGGACTACTTTTTCTTCTAGTAGTCACAGGGTCTCTGTTCTAGTGCCTAAGTCTTTGATCCATGGTGAGTTGAGTTTTGTGCAGGGTGAGAGAGAAAGGTTAAACTTCATTTTGTTGTATGTGGCTTTCCACTTTTCCCAGCATCATTTATTGAATAGGCTATCTTTTGTTGGGTGAATGTTTTTAGCACCTTTGTCTAGTATGAGATACATGTATTTATGTGGGTTTGTCTCTGTGTCTTTTTTCTGTACCATTGGACTACATGTCTGTTTTGGTGCCAATACTATGCTTTTTTTTTTATTACTATAGCTCTGTAGTATAGTTTGAGGTCTGCTATTGTGATGCCTCCTGCTTCAAATTTCTTGCTAAGGATTGCTTTGGCTATTCTGGGTCTCTTATTTTTCCAAATGAATTTCATGATTGCTTTTTCTAGTTCTATGAAGAACGTCATTGGAATTTTAATAGGAATTGCATTAAATTTGTATAATGTTTTTGGCAGTATGGCCATTTTGACAATATCAATTCTGCCTATCCAGGAGCATGGAAGGTCTTTCCATCTTCTAAGGTCTTCTTTAGTTTCTTTTTTTAGTGTTCTGTAGTTTTCATTGTAGAGGTCTTTCACCTCTTTTGTTAGATTGATTCCCAAGTATTTTATTTTATTTTTTTGAGAGGATTGTGAATGGGTTGGTGTTCTTTATTTTTCTTTCAGTAGATTCATTACCGATGTATTGGAATGCATTTGATTTATGGGTATTGATTTTATATCCTGCTTCTTTGCTGAATTCATTTATTACTTCTAGAAGTTTGTTAGTGGAATTTTTGAGATCTTCTAAATATAGAATCATATCATTGGCAAATAGTGATTGTTTGAGTTTTTCTTTATCTATTTGTGTACCTTTAATTTCTTTCTTCTAATTGCTCTGGCTAGAGTTTCAAGGACAATGTTGAATAAAAGTGGTGAAAGAGGGATTTCTTGTCTTGGTCCAGTTTTTAGAGAGAATGCTTTCAATCTTTCTCTATTTCAAATTATGTTGACCTTGGGTTTAGCATATATGGTTTTTATGATGTTGAGGTATATTCCAACTATCCCTAGTTTTTCTAGTGTTTTAAACATGAAGGAGTGCTGTATTTTGTCCAGTGTTTTTTCTGCATCTATTGAGATGATTATATGATTCTTGTTTTTAAGTCTATTGATAGGATGAATTACATTCATTGATTTATGTATGTTGAACCAACCCTGCATCCTTGGGATGAACCCCACTTGATCATGGTGCAATATTTTTTTAATATGTTTTTGTATGTGATTTGCCAGGATTTTATTGAGAATTTTTGCATCTATGTTCATCAGGAATATTGGTCTAAAGTTTTCTTTCCTTAATGTGTCTTTGTCTAGTTTTGATATCAGGGTGATATTAACCTCATAGAATGACTTTGGAAGGGTTCCCTCCTTTTCTATTTCATGGAATAATTTGAGGAGTATTGGTTTAGTTCTTCTTTGACGGTCCTTGTAGAACCTGACTGCGAATCTGTCTGGTCCTGGGCTTTTCTTAATTAGTAGGTTTTTAATGACGCTTTCTGTTTCCTTACTGAAATTCTTCTGTTTCAATCATGTATGACCACCTGATTCAGTTTAGGTAGGTCATATGTCTCTAGAAATTTCTTTCTACTGAAGGGAGTTATATGTCAGCAAGACATAATGATTGTAAATATTTATGCCCCAAACAATGGAGAATCTATGTATGTCAAATCTCAATTTCAAAAATCATAGACTACAACACAATAATACTGGATGACTTTAACACACTTCTCTCACTACTGGACAGATCTTCTAAACAAAAATTAAATAAAGAAACTGTAGAACTAAATAATACAATCAATAATTTAGACTTAACAGGCATATAGAATATTTTATCCCTTGATGAGCAAATTACTCTTTTTTCTTGGCAGCACATGGATCCTTCTCTAAAATAGACCATATCTTATGCCACAAAGCAACTCTTAGTAAATACCAAAAAATGGAGAAATTATCCTGCATTCTATCAGATCATAATGGACTGAAATTAGAAATCAATGACAAAATAAAAAATAGAAGCTACTATAACACATGGAGACTAAATAATACACTATTGAATGACAAATGAATAGTAGAAGAAATCAAGGATGAATGAAAGAATACTTAGAGGTAAAGGAGAATACTGAGACAACATACTAAAATCTCTGGGACACTATGAAACACTACTAAGAGGAAAGTTCATTTTATTGAGCTCATTAATTTAAAGAACAAAAAGTCAACAAATGACTTAACGTTACATCTCAAGACCCTAGAAAAAAAAGAATAAGTCAACACCAAAAAGTGTAGAAGACAGGAAATAATTAAAATCAGAGCTGAAATCAATGAAATTAAGAGAAACAATTGAAAAAAATTAATGAAACAGAAGGTTGGTTCTTTGAAAAAAATCAATAAATTGATAAACCCCTAGCCACACTAACAAAGAGAAAAAGAGAGAAAACCCAAATTACTAAAATACATGATGAAAAAGGAAATATCACAACAGACACAACTGAAATACAGAGGATAATTAGAAACTATTTTGAAAATTTATACTCCAATAAAATAGAAAATATTGAAGACATTAACAAATTTCTAGAGACATGACCCACCCATTCTTTTTAGAATACCTTCCTGCTTTTGCTGGGAATACCTTCTCCCCATCCCCTCCTTAGTGTCTGTGACTGAGGATACCATGCTGTTACGTTTTTCTCTGATTGTTTCTCCTCTTTATTCTACCCTAGGCCCCTCACCCTGTCTTCTAGAACTGCTGCCTTATCTCTTTTGGTGAAATACATGCAGCTCTAAGCACTCAACTTGCAAACCTGCTGCTCTGCCTCAGTAATACTCCTGTTTTGTTGTTGTAGGTTTAAATAGGAGAGGGAAGTTAGTGCTTCCTGGAACCAACTCTTCTAAGCCATTTCTTTTGTACTATCCCTTTGTTCTTGTTATTCCTTCATTACCCCCAACAGGGAAACTTGAACTCTTTGATTTGATTGCCTTTTTTCTTTTAAACAACAGCATCCTATTGATATATCCTCAAGTCCTTCCATCTTATTCTTTTTTTTTTTTTTGATGGAGAATGAGGAAAACCTACTCATCAGGATTGTCACTCTGCACAAGAACTTCAGTTTGCTGTACCAAGAGTTGTTGATGATCCAGTTTTCTTGAGGCAATTTGGTAGCAACACACACACACATACACATACACACACAAACACACCAGAAATAGACCAAACAGGAAGAGAGAAACAGGGGTGCTGGTTGTTCTGGAGTGTTCCCTATACATTGTGTTGTCTGTTTTGGTCCTTGCTCATGGGTCTTAAGCTAGAGTGTACTGTGAGGAGCTATCACCTGAGGTGTTCATTATACTTGGACAAACCCAAATGTACCAGACCTAGTAAGGGTGTGACTCGGGGACATTATGGGCAGAGTAATACTCCTAAAGGCAACATTTACCCTTAAAAATAAATGATATATGGATGTAACTGATCAAAATAAACAATACAAAGTTCCTACTGCTTTTGGAATTATTTTTCTTGGTTAGTTTGCTTTTTAAAAGGAAAGCATCTCTGAAACTCTGAAATTGTGTCATACTTTTTAAACAACTATGTTGAGATACAATTAATAGACAAAGAACCACACAGATTTGATGTGTAAATTATGATGAGTTTGGACCTAAGGAAATACCAAGATATCATCACCACAATCAAGGAAATAACATATCCATCACATCTGTTTCCTCGTGTCTCTTTGTTTTGTGGTAACAAAACTAAGCATGAGGCCTACCCTCTTAACAATATTCGAAACATGCAACCAATAATTGTAGGCACAATGTTATACAGCAAATCTCTATATTCATTTAGCATAACTCAAATTTTATACTCGTTGAACAAAAACTCTCCATTTCTTCCACCTCCCAGCTTTTGGGAACTGCTGTTCTCTGCTTCAGTGAGTTTATTATTGTACATACTTACTAGAAGTGGAGTCATACGATGGATTTATCTTTCTGTGATCAGCTTATTTCACTCTGCATAGTACCTTCAAGATTTATTTGTGCTGTTACAAATGGCAGGATTTCCTTCTTTCTGAAAGCTGAGTATACAATTCCATTGCGTGTCTGTACCACATTTGTTTCTCTCTCAGTGGACACTTGGGTTGTTTTCATATCTTTGCTGAACACAGTGCTGCAGTAAGCACTGACACTCAGAGATCTCTTCTGGATTCTGCGTTGAATTCTTTTGGCTCTACCCAAGTGGATTGCTGCATTGTATGAGCAATAGAGGTGTCATCATAGCTTCTTGCCAATTCTTCTTGTCTCTTTGTCGCTTATCTTTTTGATAATAGCCTCCTAAGAGGTGTGAGGTGATATCTCATTGAAGTTTTGATTTCCATTTCCTTTCTAATTAATGATATTGAGCATCTCTTCACATACCTGTTCATAATTTGCATGTACACTTTAAAGGAAGGTCTGTTGAAGGTTTTTGCCCATTTTTTAATGGAGTTTTTTTTCTATTGAGTAGTAGGAGTACCTTATATATTTTGCAAATTTACCTGAAGATTTGTCTCATATTACCAAATCATATAAACCCTTTTATTTTTATCATGAGAACAAAAAAATTCTGTAAACAAGAATAATATGATCAATGTCTTTAGTATCACATTTGACCCACACAACATACCTTAAAGTAATTAAGATTCCTTACTCTTACCTTTTGTGTATGACAAAGTTAAGATGTGAAAAGACTTCATTTTGTTCATTAGCAACAGAGCTGGTATCCATTCCTAGGAATTCTCATTCCTATGCCAGTGATCTTTCCACTATTCTTCTTTACTTCTTATATTATTTAATTGTACAGTGTTAACTAAATATTTCTTGTATAAAATCATACCATTGAAAACTATGTTAAAAATAGAAATACAAAAGTGGAAAAAAGAAAATATATCAATCTAGTCCCAACACTAAAATATAACCAGTATGTAAAATTGCTATATATTCATCCAGGATACATTTTCTATAACAGATATTTTTTCAGTTTCAAAAATACTATCAGAAAAACTTTTAATTTTCTACTTTGTCAGTTATTTCCTCATGTTATTTAATATTCACCAAAATAAAATTTGAGATAATATAATTTTTTATTGGGTAGATGTTTTGGTATTTAACTTCTTTCTTTGCAAAATTTAGGATGAAACATCAGATTACTCCAAGTCTTTACTTGTTGACAGTACTGTTTATTTAATGAGTATTTGCAAACTTCCTAAGCGCTGGGTGCGAAGGGAGAAGGGTGTGGCAAAATGTAATCCTGAGTTATTTCAGTGAGTGAGTTTAAGATTTGACAGGTCTCGGTCATTTATAAAACTAACACTTTTCTCTGAGCATTTGCTCCAATTCAAAACCAGTCACTGTTCCTATTTCTTGCTAATTGGAGCTGTCTAAGATGATCATAATATATTGTCCATAACAACCATGTTTTATGTGCTTGGTAACTCAGCTTGACTCTTACATGACCAGTGCTGGCCATTAGTGCAACAACAGAAACATAAGCAGGGTGTTGAAAATTCCAGTGTTGTAGAAAGACAGTCTTACCCGTGCATGGCTCTAAGGCTTGTAAGCAAACTCTGTTCTGCCTGGAAATGAATGTGAAGAACTCCCAGTTATGCAGGTCGTCCCCCACATATATGGACTCAGCTACATGCGTTCTTTCTGGGATTAAGTTTAAAAAGATTCAGAACATTTGGACCCACTTGGGGTGTAGTTTGTGCCTACAGCTCTACATACAGTACCACTCATTCCTACCTTTATATAGCAGGTTTAACATAAACAAGACTAATAGTGATTACAAAGAAGAAGAAAAAAAACTCAATTACTCTAATACTGTTATTTGATGTGACCATTTACAGTTTTTAAAACTATACATTTAAAAATGAAAAAGAGTTGCAAGGTAAAATTAAAAAATATATTCTTAACATTTTTTACAATTAATGAGTTAAGAAAACCTTGGTTATTACTTATTATTACATAATTATTGAAAATAATCTAGTTGTATAGATGCACTTCTCTGGGTGTCAAATACATAAAATATGTCACTATTTTCAGACTGTTGACCTGCACTTGAGTTCAGTGATGGGACAATGATCAAATCTGTTCCAGTGTGTTCTGAGCCACTGACTCAGGGCTTCTCAACTTTCCACTAGTGACATTTAGGCCAAATAATTATCTTGGGGGGTTGTCCTGTACTTTTTCTAAAAAAAAATTGTTCTTTTTAGTTATACATGATAGTAGAATATATTTATTCCCATGCCCCATTCCCTTCATTCCCCTTTGTCTAATCCAATGAATTTTAATTCTCCCCATACTTTTTTTTTTTTTTTTTGGAACCAGGGATTGAGCTCAGGGACACTTGGTCACTGAGCCACATCCCCAGCCCTATTTTGTATTTTATTTAGAGACAGGGTCTCACTGAGTTGCTTAGGGCCTCGCTAAGTTGCTGAGGTTGGCTTTGAACTCACAATCCTCCTGACTCAGCCTCCCAAGTTGCTTGGATTACAGGCGTGCGCCACCACGCCCAGCTCTCCCCATACCTTATTGTGTATGCATCTGTATATCAGAGAGAAAATTCGGCCTTTGATTTTTTGGGATTGACTTATTTCACTAAGCACGATTGTCTCAAGTTCCATCCATTTACCATAATGAAATGCCATAATTTCATTTTTCTTTAAGGGTGAGTAATATTCCATTGTGTATATGTACTACATTTTCTTTATCCATTCATTTGTTGAGGGGTACTCTAGTTTGGTTCCATAGCTTAGCTATTGTGAGTTGAGCTGCTATAAACATTGATGTGACCTTGTCACTATAGTATGCTGATTTTAAGTCCTTTGGGTATATGCCAAAGAGTGGGATAACTGGGTCAAATGGTGGTTCCATTCCAAGTTTCCTGAGGAATCTCTTTACTGCTTTCCATAATGTTTGCACCAATTTGCAGTCCCACCAGCAATGCGTGAGTGGACATTTTCCCCCACATCCTTGCCAACATTTATTGTTACTTGTATTCTTGGTAATTGCCATGAAATCTCAGTGTAGTTTTAATTTGCATTTCTCTAATCTCTACAAAAGTTGAACGTTTTTTCAGATATTTATTGACTGATTATATTTCTTCTTCTGTGAGGTGCCTGTTCAGTTCCTTTGCACATTTGTTGTTTGGGTTATTTGTTTCTTGGTGTTTAGTTTTTTGAGTTCTTTATATATCCTGGAGATTAGTGCTCTGTCTGAAGTGCAGGTGTCAAAGATTTTCTCCCATCCCATAGGCTTTCTTTCCACATTCTTGATTATTTCCTTTGCTGTAAAGAAGCTTTTTAGTTTGATACTATCCCATTTATTGATTCTTGATTTTACTTCTTGTGTTTTAGGAGTCTTTTTGCGGAAGTCAGTTCCTAAGTTGACATGATGGAAATTTGGGCCTACATTTTCTTGTAGTAGGCACAGGATCTCTGGTCTAATGCCTAGTCCTTGATTCACTTAGAGTTGAGTTTTGTGCAGCGGGAGAGATAGGGGTTTAATTTCATTTTGCTACATATGGATTTCCAGTTTTCCCAGCACCATTGGTTGAAGAGGCTGTCTTTTCGAAATGTGTGTTTTTGACACCTTTGTCTAGTATGAGATAACTGTATTTATGTGGGTTTGTCTTTGCATGTCCTGTTTTATACCATTGGTCTTCATGTCTGTTTTGGTGCCAGTACCATGCCATTTTTGTTACTATAGCTCTGTAGTATAACTAAAGGTCTGCTATTGTGATGCCTCCTGCCTCACTTTTCTTGCTTAGGATTGTTTTGGCTTTTTTGGGCCTCTTGTTTTTCCAAATAAAATTCATGACTGCCTTTTCTATTTCTATGAAGACCGTCATTGGAATTTTAATAGAAATTCATTAAATGTGTATAGTGCTTTGGGTGGTATGGCTATTTTGTCCAGTACATTTTAACATGTTGTGCAGCCACAGTTTTGGTTTCTACCCATTAGAGGTCACCAACACCCACTTCTCAGCTGTGACCACTAAAAATGTGTACAAACATTTCTCCATGTCTCTGGGAGCAGAATCCCCCCTGTCAGAACCACTTGCACTAATTCCCCTTTCACCACTGGCTTTGGATGTGCTTCGTCTGTCAACTTAGTCTGTTAGCGACAGTTGAATGGTGGATGGATCTGTTGTTTGGCAGAGAAACTTATATACAATTATCATAAACACTGATCCTACAGGGAATTCGCCTGTGAAAGTCCAAGATATCATGACTCACAGCAGTGATTGTGCGCAGCAGTTCCCAGCTCTGTGTGCAGGAATTTTACACTGGCAGCTTGGAATCAGCCACGTGGGGTAGTTGGTAGACACCACACTTTCACATTAGTTCTCCCTACACAGCTTGGGAGACCTGCTTATTAAACAGTTACTAGCACATCTGCCAGGGACTGTAGGGCCTGTGGAATAGAATTTGCAAACTACTAGTATGGCGACTTAATACATTAGGAAGTGGTTGTTTTGGTTTGTGAGGGCTATTTACATGAAGGACAGATGGTCTCTGACTTGTGGTGGTTCAACTTAAGACTTTTTTGACTTTATAATGATGCATAAGTGACACACATTTAGTAGAAACTGTACTTTAAATTTTGACTTTTTTCCAGGCTAGTGATATGTGGTATGAAATCTTGTGGCGCTGGATAGTGGGAGTGAGCCCCAGCTCCCAGTCAGCCATGTCACCTCCAGGGTGAACCACTGACACTTCACAGTGTGTGGCGTGGTAGGGGAGGTGTATTAAAGGCATTTTTGACATGATATTTTGAATTTATGTTCGCGTTAGCAGGATAAATCTCCATTGTAGGTTGAAGATGGTCTGTACCAAAACCTGAATGGTTTACATAACAGAAGTTTGTTATCTTCCAGTCCTGGAGGAATGGCAGTCTGGGATCAAGGTGTCCCATATGGTCATGTTTCCTCTGCAGGTACTTGGGAAGGATTTGCTCTAGACCTCTCTCCTAGCTCCTGGTAGTTTCTTGACTGGTGATGGTATAACTCCAGTCTTTACATGGTGCTCTCTCTGGGTGCATGTTTCTGTGTCCAAATTTCACCCTTTTATAAGGCCGCTGGTTGTATTGAATAACTGCTTGCCTGCCCTCAATGCCTCGTTCTAACTTGATTCTCTCTGTAAAGACCCTATCTTCAAATAAGGCCACATTCACATCCAGACATATCTTATTTGGGGGGGTATAATTTGACTTACGACAACAGCAAGCATAGAAGAGGTTTCTGTTCTGTTCCTCATTGACCATGGGACCTCATTTGGGCCCTTAGTCCCAGAACTAAATTTAAAAAATGAGATGGCTGGGCTATGTGATCTGTGAGATTTTCTCTCTCAAATTCTATGACTTTTCGAACACATTTATTCTTCCTGACGCTCCATTAGTGGGATCCATCTCTAATTTGTTTCACGCTTTCTTTATGTATAAGACAAGCTATTTAGAATAGATGAGTCTTTTACTTTTTTTCAAAGCAGCAGCTATATGCCAGGCATTCCATTAGAAGCTTTACATATTTAATTTAATTCTCAAAAAAGTCCTGCACGATATTTATTAGAATCCCCATTTGAAAGTTGAGGTATTTATGATGCAGCAAAGTCATCTAATTAGTTTATTTTAAGATAAACAGAGCTGGGACTTGAACGCATGCCTTCAGGGTTTCAAAGCTGGTGTTCTTTAGGATCTCCTGCTCTAAGGCTTGAAGCAGGAAGAGGCGGAGCCATATTTGTCAGGTGGCCATCGTGTTAGTGAAGAGGAGCATTTACTAGATGGGTGCAACCTACAGGGCTGACCTCTGGTGCTGGATTCTGATGGTAGCTGATAGTCTCTGTTCTGCAGTCCCAGTTACTCTCTGAGAGGTCTCTTTCCCAGCTTCTTTAGGTTTTGGGTTAAGTCAGTGAAGATACCTGATTCTGAAGAGAGATCCAAGCAGAAGAGATCACCCAGCTGTCCTTGGAAGAATTTATAGCCTTCAGTGTGTCTGCCAGTTTTGCATCCAAGAAAAGTTTGGATGTGTAAACTGTAGTTAAGAGTACCCAGCTCATGGGGTGTACGAGTTAGTCTAGATAACCATTATTTTTGCTGCTTTGGGAACTTGGCCCTCCAGAACCTGTTCTTTTTATTATTCATTGGCTTCATTACCAAGTACCAGGACCATTTTATTTCTCTAATGCCTGACAAATTGCCTGTAGGGATCTCTCCAACATCATCCAAATCTACAGGGGAGCCTCTGCCACCCCTGGGGAGTGACATCTCCCTTCCCAGGCTGCCTCCTTTAGGTGCATGTCCTCTGCTACTGCAGCTGCTGAGGTAAAGCCTTAAGGAGCACAGTGACTTGGTCTTCTGTGGTAGAAGTCCTCTTTTCACCTAATCATGTACTTCAAGAAGGGTAACTGAAGCAATGCTGCCCTTCCTCAAGCCCTTGGGTTTCTTTAGTGAAAAACAATCCCTGCTTTGGTCTCTGTTCTTGGCAGGCTGGGGGCTGAGCTGGCTTAGGAGACTAAGCAAGCACCACGGTGTATGGAAAGCCACTTCTTCACTGATGACTGAGGGGGTTCATTGGATCATCTTCTAGAAAACTATTTGGTTGCTCATTAGCATACATTCCTGGTGGTCCAATACCTCTGCCCTCTTTAATCATAGTCCATAGATAGCAAAAACAAAACAAAACAAAACAAACAAACAAAACCATTCATTGTTTTTCTTGCAGAGGAGAGGAGTGGCCAAACTGTTGGAGACATTCCAGGTGCTCATATTACTGGAGGTCACATGTCATCATTTTTGTGCCGATCACCTAGATCATCCTGCCTCTATTTAGCCTAGCTAATCTTCTTGTGCAAAATACCATTACCTGTATATGTGGTGTTGGAGAACTTTGAGTGGGAGATAGATCCTATGAGCTGAGGAGCTGCTGATCAGATAAGCGAGGAGGAGAAGTCCCGGGAGGAACGCACCGTTCCCCTGTAAACACAGTTCCAGTTTCCCAGGAATCCCGCCATGTTTATTCATGGCCTTAGCTCATTATTTGTGCCCCTTTTCTGGTTAGTATACTTCCTACAAGTTTGTCTCCCTCCTTTTTCCACTGGCAAAAATTGTCTGGCCAATGCAGTCAGGTCTCTGGGGGAAGAGTCTGTTTAGCCAATTTTATCCCATGGTCTCAGATGTGGAGCATGCATAAGAATTTATATATAGGCCTGGGGGAGTAGCTTAGTGGTAGAGCACTTGCCTAGCACATGTGGGTTCAACACCTAGTACTGCAAACCCTCTCAAAACAAAAAATACCCCCAAACTCATATATAGTATATAGTATGTGATATAATCATATGGTATAATTATAATAGTAAAATTATAGTAATAGTATAATAATTATAATATTAATTAATGTAATAATACATAATTTCTAGATTATGATATCTAACCTATTTTAACATACCCATGTCAATGTCATTGAAATATTCACAGAATTTAAAACTTGGGACTTAATGGGTTACAGGGCTTGGCCAGGAGCTGGCATTGAGGTCAGCATGAGGACAAGAACTAATGTGAAAATGTTATCTAGGAAGACCTGGGGCTCAACTGTGAGAGTCTTTAGCAAAGCTACCTTTAGGGCCTAGTACCTTTTCATGTCACAGGCCTATGTGATAGGTCATTGTTATTTAAAGGGGGAAAAAACCCTTTTCAAGTGCATTGTAGATTCTGGGCTATGGAATAGCTGAGCATTGATACCTAAGTGGGTGTGGATTGACCTTTTGTTGCTGGCTCTTGGCTGCTTTCTTTGCTGTGTCAATAAAGTAATAGGGAAGGTGGGCATTCTTGCACTGATAAAAGGCCAGGGATTTTTCCTGTGGGCAGTCTGGTGAGTTTTCTTCCTAGGCACCAACCAAAGAACCTGTATTTGCAATCCTGCTGTCTCCAGTCAGCTCATGCCTGCTGCTGCTCTCTGGGAGTCTCTCTGGTTTGGGATGAATCTTACCCATTTCTGTCATGCTTCCTATCTTCCTTCATCCAAGAATCATGTAGCATTACTTTCTAAAGCCATTTCATTGGGTATTTTTAGAAAAATATACATGTTTTGAATAAGCCATTTTCTCCCAGTGGAAAACCTTTTTCTATTAGGAAGATGAATTTCAAAGGTTCTAAAGATTGATTTCAAAACAACTTTGCTAGAGTCCTCTTGGAAAGGCAAAGCTGATAGTTCTGTAAAGTTAAAGAAAAATAAGAAAAACAGAAAATGTTGACTCTCCCTCTGTATCTGAAATGGGCTTCTTCTAGCTGAACAGGCAGGTGGTGAGGCCAAGTGGCCTTCAGGAGTATGGGCTGGGTCTTGCCCTTGTTTTGTCCATGTGCACTTGGCCACTTTTAAGGCAGCTCTGGATATGCAGAGGGGCTGGGCTTTGCCATAGGGGGTCCATGGCCAGCTGGTGCGGCTGTTGCTCCTGCTGCAGATGAGGTTCTGGGAGTTCAACTGGAGTTCCCAGTGGCACTTCCCTGGGAAGCCCCAGTAACTTGTCCTTTCAGAGTTCTCTGGAGAACTGTGGTTGAAGGCCAGGGATGCTTCCCTGGGGTCACCGGCCTGAATTTATCTGGTGGTCACTGGAGATTTCTGTTGGACTGGGTGTTCAGGTCAACGGACATGCAATCTGTGAGCGAGTGACTTTCCAGGTTGAATCCAAGCCTTCTTTCTGTTAATGAGGAGACTAGGGATCAGGTAGAAGAAAGAACTGAATGACATTTAGGGTTTAGAAGTTTGGAATTCATGGTTAGGGTCACTGTCTCCAACTGCAGGGGTCCCCCAATGGCATTGATATTGGGTGCTTGTTGATGAGGAAGATTCCTGGGCCACCTCTTTGAGATTCTGATTTTCATAAACATTCTGAGTTAGCATTATACAATGAAAACATAATAGAATCATTGCAATTTTAATTATTCTAGTGACCATACAAAAAGTTAAATTTTAATAATATATCTTATTTAATCCAATATGGCCACATTTTCATTTTAACATATAATCTATATTGAAATTTATTAGTGAATTATTTGACTTTTTTGTGATACTACATCTTTGAAATTTGGTGTGTATTTTATAGCACACTTTAATTTGTGCTAGCCACATTTCAAGTGTTCAAACACACAGTGGCCAGTGGCACTAATAGGGGACAGTGCCAATGTACAGCTGTTGCTTCCCAGTCAGTGGAGCTTTCCATAAGAAAGCACACGCTGCCAACAAAGTAACAAACTCACTGTTGCTAGACTCAGTCAAGCAGCTGGTGTTGTAAAGTTCAAGACCAAAGAGCCCTGCCATCCGAACCTTGTTAAGCTTGGTGGGCACATCCGGGATTCAGCAATCAGTGGACAGGGCTGTGTTTACACAGCAAATATGCAGGAAACCTTTGGCTGAGGACATCTTGAAGCCACATGCCATTCATGTGCCATGGAGCGTGTGTGTCTGCACGTGTAGTCTGTTGTGCAAGTCCTGGAACTCTGTGTGCCGAAGGTCTGGGCACCCAATGAAGTGTCTGAGTGGAATTTTCAACCAGAAGCAGCTGGAACTTTTTCCAATTTAATCTGTAAATGCAGTTGGGGGATTTTTGCACATGAATCAACTTGTTTGTCTTGACAAGCCCTCTCTGTGCCCCAGTCCCTGCTCACAAAGTGCTCCGTGTATAAATTTTCAGGAGATGGGAGGAGGTGTGTAAAAGTTCAAGGCAAACTTGTTTGAAAAATGCAGCACCAGGGAGCCGGTGTGGAAAGGCAGGAAGGGTCCCCTGTCTGACTTTCCACTCTCCTCCAGCAGAAGTCCTTTCACGGAGTTTAGGGTGGAAACATGTTTGAGTTCTAATAATATAGATGCATATGTAACAGGACTTACCCTTCTGTCTATGTATCATAGCAACCAATTAATTGATTATCGATTAATTCTTTTTGGAAAAAAGGATATCAAATTTTAAAATTCATATCTTATTTTAAAGTCTTATGCTTAATTTTTGATAAGAGAAGGAAAATGAACCAATGAGCTGCTGAGGGCGCTGTCTTGTGCTGGTCTGTGCTTGGAAGGCTGTCCCATGTGTGTGGTCCACTTCAGTGGCATATACTTAAGAGAGCTGAGTGGTGCTGGACAGTGGGAGAGGAGATGTTGGAGCTATCATAACAACTCTGTCATAACAAGAACAGTGACCAGCACTTACCCAATGGCGATCATGTCTAAGGCTCTTGAGAGAGATGATTTCATTTTATCCCAACCCTGCGAGGTAGGTCCTGACAGCAATTCCCTTCTACCATGGTTGACACTGGAGCCCAGAGAGGTTAGTTACTTTGCCCAGTTCACCCAGCTTAAGGGACAGAGACAGGATTTAAACTCACATGGATCCTTGGCTCTTACCCCAAAGCCCACACTCTGTTATGTTTGGGAGCCTCCTTAAGTGTCCCCCTCCCACCCCAGCCAACTCTCCACTCAGGCAGAAATCTCTTTGGCCTTATAGCCAGGAGGCCATGCAGCCCTGCCTGAATGTGTGGAGTGCAGCCTTCTGGGCCTTCTGGGAATTCACACCACCAAGCAGGCCTCTGAGGTCTGAGCTGCCAGCCTTGGATGCTTTTCAGGCATCACCCTACTGCTTTGGTTTCAGCCTTTTGGTGCTTTACCATTCAGAGACCTCTGCTTCTGTCCAACCTTGTCCCCTGGAGAGAAAGATGCAATATGTCAGCTTTGAGGACAGAGAACCCTGGGAACCAGAGTAGTTACAGCCTCGGGGAGGACCCCTCCATTGGGCTCTTCCCCTGGGGATTGGTAGGGTGGGTGCAGCACACTGAGCAGCTGAAAGACCCCCTCTGCCCTGTCCCTATCATGCTCTCCTTTTCTGCCCAGGACAGTCTAGGCTAAGAAGGAGAAGGGACAGAGGAATGAACAGCCTCTTTCAAGAGTGACACTGACATGTTCCCTGCCAGTGTTCTCCAGTTGCCCCCACCCTGAACCTCTGAGTGACCTGTGCCCAGACCCTTCGGTGGAAATGAGATGCTGCATGTGCACATGCTTTGAGAAATCAAAGTGTCATATAAACAAACCCCCTGAGTTATTGTCTTGTCCCATTGGCATTCACTTCTCTGGAATTCTTGACTTTTCCAGGTTACTGTGAAACTGCTCTGTAAAAATGAGTCCATGTTATTATAACTACTTAGAACCTGCTGAAAAGTGTAGCATCCCAGCGAAATGCTCCATATGAACAATGAGCAAGGGCTCACAGCCCCCAGAGACGCTTCCTCGGCCAGGGCTGAGGGAAAGCCTGGGGAGGAAGAGGGCCACCTGCTTCCAGAAAGACTGTGCCTTGTCAGTTTGAGCACCCTGCCATGTATGTGCCATGTGGCAGGGAAGAGCCTGTGAGCCCTGCTTTGGCATTAGCTGTGTCACCTTGAGTGAGCTACTACACCTCTGGTCTCAGCTTCCTCATCTCTATAATGGAAAAAGTGATGGTTCTTAAAACCAGATAGCCCACTTAGAAAAATTCAGTAACTGCCAGCTCTTGCTGCCATTTTTAGAAGAATGGCTTGCGGTAATTACACAGGTCCATGAGAGGGGCTGGTGCCTTTCTCCATTTGCTCCTCACAACCACACCCAAGGGCAGAAGTGAACATTTTAAACAGGAGGAAAACAGAGGAAGTGTCTTGCTCTGCTAGTATATGACAAAGCTAGAATATTTTTTTCATTTTAGAGGCACATAAAAATTGTACATATTTATGGGGTACCATGTGATGTTTCAATACATGTATAGAGTGGGTAATGTTTAAATCAGGGTAAGCATGTTTGTCTCCGCATGTATTTATCATTTATTTGTGGTACAAACATTGAAAATTCTTCTAAATTAAAAAAAAACCCTGTAAGTACAGTGTGCTATCCCTATCTATAGTCATCCCACTGTGCTATGAACACCAGATCTTATTTCTGATTATTTAACTGTACCTTAGTACCCAGTGACCAGCCTTTCCCCATCCTCCCCTCCTGCCACTCTCCCCAGCCTCTGGAAACCACCATTCTACTTCCAACTTCTACAAAATTAATTTTTTAGACTGCATGTATGAGTGGGGTCATATGGCGTTCATCTTTCTGTGCTGGCTTATTTAACTTAACATAATGTCCGTGGTTCTATTGTGTTGTTGTAAACAACAGGGTACAGCCTTTTCACAACTGAATAGTCTTTCATTTAAATACTCACCCATTTCTTCTTCATCCATTCTTCAGTTGACAGATGTTTAGGTGTTTCCATTTATTGGCTTTTGTGAGTAGTGCTCTCACTAATAGGGCACGCAGCTGTCTTTTTACATACCAATTCCATTTTGGATTGGTTCTCGGTGATGGGGTTGCTGGATCATATGCTAGTTCTAGTTTGGCTTTCTTGAGGAAACCTCTCCAGCTGTTTGCCATAGTGGTTGTCAAGGTTCTACTTCCACCAACAGTTCATAAGGAAAAAGGTTTCCCCACATCCTCCCCAGCACTTGCTATCTTTTGTCTTCTTGATAATAGCCATTCAAATCAGAGTGAGAGGATACCTCATTGTGGTTTGACTTGCATTACCTTCATGATTAGTGATGTTCAGCATTTTCCATGTATCTCTTGGACATTTGTATGTCTTCTTTTGAGAAATGTCTGTTTCCCCTTTTACAATCAGATCGTTCTCTTTTTTGCCGTTGAGTTGTTGGGGTGCCTTATATAGTTTTAATCAAGTTTGAGTTCACTTTTGTATATGTTCTGAGAGAAGGGTTTATTTCACTCTTCTGCATGTGGATATTCAATTTTCCCCATTTATTGAAAAGACTGTCCTTCCCCAGTGGTTGGCTAGACCTGCATGGGTTTCCTTCTAGGCTCTCTATGCTTTTCCACTGTCTGTCTATGTGTCTGTTTTTTGCCAATACCATGCCATTTTGATTACTATAGCTTTACAGTGTATTTTCAAAACAGTAATGTGATATCTTTCGCCTGGTTCTTGCTGTGGCTATTCAGGGTTTTCTTGTGGTCCCATCAAACTTTAGGATTGTTTTTTCTAGTTCTGGAAAAATATCATTGGTATTTTGATACGAATTGCATTGAATCTATAGATTGTGGGTAGTGTGGACATCAACAATATTGCTTCTTCCAATCCTTGAACATAGGATACTTTTCCATGTCTTTGTTTTTATTTATTTATTTTGTGTGTCCTCTTCAGGAGTTTTTTTTTTTTTTTTTGGTACCAGGAATTGAACTCAGAGGTGCTTAACCACTGAGCTACACCCCCCCTGCCTTTTTATAATTTTATTTTGAGACAGGGTCTTGCTAAATTGCTGAGGCTGGTTTGATAATGTGATGCTCCTGTCTCAGTGTCGTGAGTCTTTTGGGATTATAGCTCCTGGCTCTCTTCAGTTTTTTGTAAAATATTTTTTTAGTTGGCAATGGACCTTTATTTTATTTATTTGTGTGCAGTGTTGAGAATTGAACCCAGTGCCTTGCACGTGCTAGGCAAGTGCTGTCACTGAACCACAACCCTAGCCCTCTCTTCAGTTTTTTCATCAATGTTTTTTAGTTTTTCTTGTAGAGATATTTCACCTCTGTGATTTAATTTATTCCTAGATATTTTATATTTTTGTAGAGGGAAGATTTTTAAACTCAGGACAGTTTTATCACCCATAAGTCATTCAGTGTTTATCTTGAAAGGTTACCAATAATTTATTAATACAGTTTGTGTCCTTGATATTTTTAGTATGTATTTATAGTGTGAGGAAAGTGCAAAGAGAGGTTTCCTGGGTGCCATGGGTGGTTCTGGAACTGTCTTTGCAGTTGCCCCAGGATTTCCATGGTTTAGCTCTTTGCCTGGATTCCAAACAGCTCAGTGGACAACTCCATGGGGATCCCCCTCAGATAGAATGTCTGTGGGTCCAAGTGGATCTTATTTACCTTCCTCAAAAACTATCTCCTTCCCTGGTCACTCTTTCAGCTTAACAGCTTTAGTGTCCTCCCCTTCCTCCAGTCTGGAAATGTTGGTGCCATCTTTGAGTCCTCACTATCAACTTGAACTTCAGATGGGAAGCCACAGGGGATGTCCTTGCAGTGTCTTTTGACTGTTTCCATTCCCACTGCCATCATCTTAGTTAAGGCCATGTTAGGTGGGGTAGGCACTGCTCATATAATAAACATATCCCAAAGTATGAAATGGCACAAAACCAATAGAAGTTTGGTTTTTGCTTATGTAAAAGTATTGGGTGAGTAAGCTGTTTATCAGTGTGGTCCTGTCTATTCAGCCATTCAGAGATTCAGACTGACAAAGGCTCAGCCATGTTCACTGGACTCACATGGTCCCTAAGGTCAGTCTCACCCCTGCCAGCTGGAAGGAAAAGGCATGAAATGCACTTCGGGAGTTTGGAGGGAAGGTCTGACTTTGAGCACATCACTGCTCACGTTTCACAGGGTTAAGACCAACTGCAGAGGAGGCCGGAGGTGTGGTTCATCCAGCTGCGGCCACAGGCTCTTCTCATTTCTCACCACAGTTTGCAGTAGCCTCTGCACTATTCCCCTTCTACTTTTTTTCTGCAACTAACCCATGTTCCACAATGATGCTAGAGTTAACTTCTAAACCTTAATCTTGCAGGCTTGCCTCTTTGCAAGGCCTCCCTTGTGAGCTCATTCTAACTTCCCAGATTCTCTCCTGTCGTAACCCTCCTGTGGCCATGGCCAACCTCAGATCTTTTTCGTGCATGTTGAGAATTGAACCCAGGTGCAGTTTATCAACAGCTGAGTTCCCAGACCTACTTATTTTTTATTTTGAGGCAGGGTCTTGCTACGTGGTTTAGGGCCTAAGTTGCTGAGGTTGACCTTGAAATTGTGATCCTCCCATCTCAGCTTCCTGGGTCACTGGGATTACAGATATGCACTATTATACCTAGTGCAGCCTCAGATCTGATACTCCTTTCTGAGCAGTCCAGATGTGCTCACTCCTGCCACTCCTGGTAAAATTCTGTCCACCCTTTAAGATGTTCTTCAAAGACTGTCTTCTTGAAGTTTCCCCCAAGTTGTCCTCAGTTGAATAAGGTTCCTGCTTCCTCTCTGTTCTCCTTATTTACACTTCTACAGCCATGGCAGAGCCATATCCTATTAGGTTTCTATTATTATTCCTCACTGAGCATATTCCCAGTTGAAAGCTCACCTTGTGTCTTGCCCTCCTTTTAATGCAGGATAAGCCTAACTTCCTCAGCATGACATGCCACCACTTTCATAATCTTTTTTTTTTCAATGAAAGAAATCTTTACTGATGCTAGTAAGTCCCCTCATTGTGGCTTATGCTATTTCTTGGCTTCATTTTTATCACTCTTCGTCACAGCCCTATGCCCCCATCTTGAAATGCCTGTGTCTCCATAAGGCCATGTCCTTATACATCTCTGTGCCTTTGTCTCTTCTGGCATCTCTCTCAGAAGGTCTGTCATGCAGCTACGGCATCAGCGAGGCAGAGTCCACATCATGAGCTATGTTTCCTGGTCTTCTTTCTATAACACATGTCCTCTCCTCAGGTATAGCCTCGGCTTGCTTCTGTACTGGAACATCATTCCCAAGGCATGTGAATTCCTCCATAACTAGATGACCTGATCTCTTTCTCGGAGCCTCAATAAAGCACAGTCTTTGGTGCAGAGGAGGAATTAAATAAGTATTTTTGCATAAAGGTACCCACCCATCGAGTTAGTGGTCTGTGCAGGTAGATATCTAAGTTTAAGCCTAGGACATTTCCTTCCTTTCCTCCTTCCTTCTTTCCTCCCTCCCTCCCTCCTTCCCTTCCTGCTTCCTTTTCTTTTTTTGTACCAGGGGTTGAACCCAGAGGTGCTTAACTACTGAGCTGTATCCCAGCCCTTTTTTATTTTTAAAAGTTGCTCAGGGTTTTGCTGCACTGCTGAGGCTGGCTTTGAACTTGTGATGCTCCTGCCTCAGCCTTTCAAGCTGCTGGGATTACACTGCAGCCCATCAGACAGGGCTTCTTAAATAAGCAATTTCTTTTGTCATTTGACATCCTCCCTAAGAGGGCAGAATGCAAGAACAGTTTTTACATGTCAAAGAGCACAGGGTTGGTAAAAATCTGGGGAAAACCCAAAGCATATAATAAAATCCTAAAAAGAAAAAGAAAACTAGGAAAATATATGTGAGAAATGAAGTTCACATTCTTGGATTGTTTCTTCTTTTTTAAAAAATTGAAATATTTCCAAAGAGTACAGCCTCAAGGAACTTGGCCCAGGTGTATTTAATTTTCCAGAACAATATACTGATGATTATCATCTGGGAGTGTGAATTCTTAACCCTTAGGCCGACACCTACTGTTTGTTCACCACCCTGAAAGCTTCAGGGTTTCTGCCAAGGGAAGAAAATGTCAGAGGGGGAAAGATGAAAGTTTAATAAACTTAGAAAAAGAGGGCTCTGTGTTGGCTTGGAGGTGGTTCAGGTAGAAGGGACCGAGGAGTACAGGTGGGGTATTCAGAAAGTGGAGTAATTCAGTAGGGGTGGGAGAAAGTTGGATGTGTGACAACACCCTGTATTTCATGGGATTTGGTTTTCCAACATTTTCTCAGTCTCATGAGCTAAGGCAGAGAAGACAGACACACATCTATTTTTTATTTTATTTTTTATATAAAACTAGAGTTTAGATGCTGTTGTTCTACATGAAATGCAATGTCAGCTTATCATATATATTGCTTTAAAGTTAAGTCTTAAAGACAAACAAAGTAACAAACTTTCTCCTCCACTATTGGAAAGGAAGAGCCTGTTGGGGCAGTGCCAGTCTTTCTGTGGGATGATTTCCCCTCTCATTGTTAAGAGTTTCAGTTCCACCAAGATATCTCATGAAAGCTTTATTTTAAATGTAGGTGTACATGTGAGAGAAAATTTCATTTTCATGCCCTTTTCTTTTTAAATGAATGAGTAATTATCAAAGCAGAAAAGGCTCGTGATAGGTCCTTTCAGAATCCAAAGGAACATTTTTCAGATCTGGTAGCTGTGCTCAGCTGAGCAATTGTGAATTCTAGGCAGGAGAGCCCTCTCCCCATCCTCCTTTTGCAACATCCTGTGGCTTTTGCAACAATGTCACAAACCTCTGTCTAGTCTCACTTCCTTGGACATCTTGAAGTAGGGCTGAGGGTTTTTTTTCGTCCTTAATTGGAAATTTCCAACAGTTTTTAAGATGAGAGAAGGACTATATAATTTGTAAGGGATATAAAACACATGGGTGTTTATGAAATCTCCTTTTTTTATTTTTAAAGACTATTGTTCACTCTAATTTCTCTCTGGCTTTCCCTGGCACATTAACATTTTGGCCTGTCAGTCTTAGAATGTTTTGCAATGGCACTTTCCTCCTTTCCCCCCATCATTTCCAACCCCCACTGCTGACCCTACATTTTGAAAACTGAGATTCTCAGAGTGGTGATTTGAGGGAAAGATGCCCAAGTTTTTGTTCTCTCTCTTCCTATAAAGTTTTCTAGAAACAAAGAGAATTATCTTTATCGCATTCCTGAGATAAGCACCTGGGGAAACTAGATCTCCTGTGTCCTTCCTTTGCCACACTTTGCGCTTTTATCCCATAGAACCATGCTTAGGGTTACAGTGACATCTCCCTTCTCCTGTTACTGTGCCTTCCCACATCCATCCATCCATGCATCCATTCACACAACAGCCATTTTACCATGTGCCCACTTTTTACCAGGTACTGGGCTGCCCAGTGAGGTTCTAATGCTGGGCAAACCAGACATGGTCCTTGATCTTGGGGCCAACAGTATTATAACATGCAGTCACAATGGTGGCAGACCAGGAGGAGAATAATGAAGGGAAGATATGATTCCTAGAACCAAAGAATCTGACCAACATAATTTCTTGGGGGAAAGATTATTGCATGCAGATTTGGAAGGCAAGTAGGAAGAGTATAGAGTGGGGGATTAGGGGAAAGAGAACCTCTGAGAGGGTAAGAGCTTGAGTAAAGACCCTTGACATAAGTGGGCCTGAAAGTGAAGGGAGGTTCTGGCTATTCCAGGCCTTGCTCCTGTACCTGAGAACAATGGGAAGCCACGGTGGGATTGAAGGTGGAACTCTTGAGTTTTGAGATCATTCTTGCATCTGTGGAGAACAGAACAGGATCCAGCCAGGGAGGATGCTAGGGGACTAGTTCATGCAACAAATATTGGTCTTCTGGGCTTGTAGGTTGATGGCCATGGAGTTGAAGAGAAACAGAGGCCTAATTATTGACAATAATTGGTGATGGATTGGCTGAGATGTGCATTGGCAAGATGGAGAAGATGGTGCCAGGTGAGGCCCCTCCACTTCTGCCCAGAAAAACAAGATGCACTGAAAAAGACAGCGGAAGAGCAGTGGAAGAAGAAAATTTGGGTAGGAAATTGTAAGGTCAGATTTTGACTGTAGAATTTGGGATTTGGTAATTTTGGGAATTTATTGTTTGTTAATTCATAGGTAGGACTGGAGCTAGAAATACAGAAATCTGAAATCATCTGTATATACCTAGGTGGACATTCAGATTTTCAAGGAAGTTCCTGTTTAATTGGTTGAATTTAAGTAGGGCTATTGTCTAAATCTCAAAGGTGAAAAAAATTACTTCACATGTCTAAGTTCTCTGCTATGAGAGAACAATTGTAAGCCTCTATGTCCTCTACCCATCTTCAGCTACATAGGAACAAACAACTTTCAGCCTTAAATCCCCTTCTCAGCAAGCTTTCTGAATCTTGGAGAAATTCCTTCCACATATGTTGCCACTACCCCAGTCCATGTCCCAAAGGGAAATTAATGGTGGCAAATGTGGTGATGGGGCAGAGAAGAAGCCTGTTGGGTTTAATGTGTCATGTTTCTCCCACCCAGACATCCTGACGCAAGAGGCTTGTAGGGCTCTGGCCTTCCCTCCCATCCAACATCAATAATATCCCATTATTAGCTGCAAAGCTTTTAAAAAACATTATAAACCATCCTTCAATTTGCTAAAAAAATGCAAAATGCTTATTGCTTTTTCTACATTTTCAAGGATCCCTAATTATTTAATATTTTGGAAATAGTCCCGTAACATAATAAGTTATGCTCTAAAAGTTAGGTTATCAATATGGGACATATTACTACCAACACTGTTACTGGACATTAACCCAAACCTATTTGGTTGATAGTGTTATTTCTGCCATTTCCAATGAGAATATTCATGCTTTCAGAGGATATAGAACAAGAAAGTAGTAGGATAAGAATTTTAAGTGATGTGTGCTTCACTTCAAAGTCAGTGATCATTAGCAGATACAGGCCTTACTTTTGGGTACTTGATGGATATTCTATTACTGTTTTCCTCCATAGGTAGTTCACTCAGTTTTTGGAACTTGGGTCTTTGTCTGGTTTTTGCTTGATTTAAACAGTAAAGGTGTTTAAAAAACAAGGGTCTGAAGTCAACAAACTACCCCCCCCCATTTTCCTGACCTATTTAAAAAGTATCTTGGAGACAAAAGATACCACATAATATTATGGTGTTCATCTAAAAACATGACAGAAGCTGCTGGTTGGAGAAGTAAGCTCTTTTCTCTGAAACATTCAGTTTTTGTTTCTTAGCTGGAACTTGTGGAAGCAGAACCCTTCTTAGTGGGAAAGGTAACCTATTGATTCTGAAAAATGGACTCGAGGGTTGGTTAGACAGGTTTGCTGCTGTGCAGGGTCCTAGTCTTGGGGTTGGGGGAAGAAGTAAAGGGAGGAGGTAATCTCCAGATACTAGTTTCAGTTGAGAAATAGGGACATTTGAGGTGTGCAATCTGATATTTACCATACATGGTGGTTTTTGCCCAGAAGGCTCTAAGAAGAATGCATTCTTGTTTTTCCCTTGTCCACACCCACCATTGATAATCAACGCCACTTGGGTGATTCTGGAAGCTAGTCTAAACCAGCTACACTACTTAATGTTTGCAGGGGTGGGTGGAAGAATAGTTTCTCCATTGAAAACTATTAGAGGAATTTATAGGCTGTCAGGGTGTAATTAGCCATGAAAGATATTGGCAAAAGCATGAAACTAACATTCCTCCCTCATCTTTTAACCCTCTCTCCTTTCATAACCAGCGAATCTCCACATCCTGGCACCCTTATGTTGCTCTGCTCATTGCATCTCTGCTCTGACTTGGTTTTTCTGAAGCCCATTATGCTTTCTTCCCATCTGTGTTTCTGTGACCTCTACTAGCTGCCCCCCTCCTGCAGCTTGCCCCTCTTTGTTTCTCTAAATTGTCTTCACTTAGCTCTGGGTTCCTCTGAGCACTTATGCCAGAGAGGCTTTCTGCCATTTTGCATGAATGTCTACATGGATGTGTATAATTTAAGACTTAGAAATATATTTTATTAACTTGATGTTGTAGAAGATCAAGTTTGGCCTACGTGGAAGTTAGCATTAATTAAGAATAGGTTTACTTGCATATAAATATTTTGAATATGAATATTTGGAGGATGAAGGCAGTGTTGAAATTTGGGGTTCAGTTGTGGGTTTGCCTAGGTACTCATTTTGAATAAAACCAGCCACTTATGAAAATTATAATCACTTCTTTCCTTTTGGAGGAATGGTTCTCACAGACAGTAAGCTGTGGGGCAGGGACAACAGCTCATGGATGTAACACCACCCAGTGGGACATGGCCTGTACTTAGTAGGCACTGAAAGAATGCTTTAAAAATAATAATAGTTTGGTGGTTTCTCAAAAAGTTAAATATAGAATTACCTCATGACCCAGCATTTTGATTACTAGGTATATACTTAAAAGAATCGAAAGCAAGTCCTCAAATGCTAAATACATATTTGTCAATGTTCATGGCAGCATTATTCACAATAGCCAGGAGGAAGAAACAACCCAAATATCCATCAATGGAATGGAAAAAGACTGTGGCATAACATTGGATGGAAAGTTATGTAGTCACAGAAAGGAATGAAGAACAGATGCATACCGCAGTGTGTTGAAAACTTTGTGCTAAGTGGCAGGAAAGCTCACTGCATTGGTCTGCTCAGATGAAGTATCACAGACCGGGAGGTTTAGCTTTAGAAATCTCTCTCTCACGGTCCAAGGGGCTAAGTCCAAGATCAGGTGTGGGTGGGCTTGGTTTCTCCCCAGGCCTTTCTTGGCTTGTGGATGGCAGTCAACTGTGTGCTCATGTGATGTGTGTCTCTTCCTTTTCTTCTAAGGGCATCAGTAATATTGGATTAGGGCTCCATCCTAATGACCTCATTTAATGCTAATGATCTGCTGAAAGGCCCTATCTACAAATCCCATTGGGGATTTAGGGCTTCAGCATGTGAAATTTGGGGAGACATAATTCTGTTCGTAATAGCCACATATTGTATGAGTCCATTTATAAAGTATATCCAGAATAGGTAGATCTGTAGAGACAGAAAACAGATTGGTGGTTGCCACAGGCTGGCAGGCTAGGGAGTGGGTTGGTGGTAGTGGGTAGTGGGAATAACTGCTTAATGAGTACAGGCTTTCTTTTTAATAAAAATGTTTTGGAACTAAACAGAGATGATGGTTGTATAATATTGTAAATATACTAAATGCCATTGAATTTTAAAAATTTTATATAATTAATTATGTGTTATGTGATTTTTACCTTGTAACACAGTTTTTTAAAATGCGATCTTGACCCAGGTTATTTTTCTTTCTTTTCTTCTCTTTTTTTGTGGTGCTGGGGATGACTATACAAACATTCTACCACTGAGGTACCTCCCAGGCTGTTGACCTAGTCTTGCAACATTGGCTAGAAGCCAGTCAGTTCCCCTTCTTGAGCAGCTGATTAAGCCACCTCCCATACTAGGCTCTCAAACTCGAGGTCACTCTCCACCTGCCCAGATCACTAGGGCCAGGTACCAGATGACTCAGAATAGCTCCTAGGCCCCAGAGCCTACTGAAATTAGTCAAGCTAGCCCTTTCTAAACCACCCTGCCCAGACCTGCCCATTCCTTCCCACAAAAACCACATACAGGCGCTCAGCTGGTTTTGTCCCTGTCTCCCTCCTCTTGACCAACCCAAGTGCTTCCCATGTGGCTCTGAACAGCACGCTGTGTTCTCCCCAGGGAGCTGGGAGAAACAAAACTCTAAAACTTTTTCCAGTTTCTTTCTTCTGATCTACATAAGGCCTTGCCAGAGCTTACCCAAGGGAATACGGTTAAAACACACCTCAATGAGAAAAAATTAAAACTACAGCAAACACCTCTGGGCATTCGCTGTACGCCACGCTCCATGCTAAGTGTTTAATATAATTCCATTTTGACCACATAGCCCCTTGGTGAGGCAGGAGATCATCTCTAGATGAAGGCACTGACTGAGGTCAAGAGAAGTTAAGTGACACATTCTCCTTCTGACAGACATTCTGGAAACTTGGATTCCCAGAGTTACATATGATGATTTTTGATTGGAGATAGAGTTGTTTTCAGTTGGTTCAATTTTGAAAGAATGCTGCTGCACTCTGAATTTGGACACTGGGTGGTAAGTTATTTAGAGGCTGTGGTTCTGTTTTTAAAAGGAATATTTGCAAAGAACTTGTTCTGGGTGGATACAGAGATGTACTTTCAAATACTTTGGGGATTATGAAATTTAAAGTGGCAGCAAGACTTCTCAATGGGATCTCATGATTGGAGGATTCTTGGGGGTCAGGCAGAATGGTGTTAGGGTGGGTACAGGGACCATTCAAGGAACTGTCTGGTTCTGAATTCATATTTAACTGTTTTTTTTCCATTAAATTTCCTTATAGATTTTTCATTTACAAAATGTTAGCATGTTATCTCACCAAGGGATTTAAGTATCTTCAAGTATGCAAACTCTAACATATCTGGGTTGACCAGATTTTGCACAATCTGTTTATTTCCCTGTGGTTCACTGAAATTACATGATGTCATAGTGACTATACTGTTAGGACCTGTCAACCATATTGGGGTGCTCTTTTCTTTCTCTATTCATTTGCTCACTCCTCATTCATTCACTTACACACTTTCACTTACACACTTGCTCAGGTGCTCACTCACTGATGGAGTCTTTTGATTGGTATCAATAATACATGAAAATTTCCTTATAAAAATGCACATGGTACAGAAATACAATGAGTAAAAATGAATGTGCTCTTGTACTTGGCTTCTTCCTGGTTGTCTCCCCATCTTCTTCCCATCCTTTGTTCCACTGTACCATTCATAGCTAAGGGTTAGATGAGCAAGTTTTGAGACTTTCTGTAGACATTTTTTTAAAATGTGAACATGCTGGCCTTGTTGAATGCCCACCATCGTGCACCAGGAAGAATAGGACTGACCAGGAAGAGCATTATCGCCAGACCCATCCTTACACTTGGTAACACTCTCTGCTGATGTGAAAGCTCTTAACAACACTTTCGTTTTTTCTTTTCCTTTCTTTTTTTTTTTTTTAGTGGATGTGGTTTTTTCTTTTTAAATTTGTTCTAATTAGTTATACGTGATAGTAGAATGCATTTTGATACATTGTACATAAATGGAGGACAATTTCTCCTTCCTCTGGCTGAACTAGTGGGTATGATTAGTTAGCATTTATTTACATGATTTTTTCTCACTTTTTTATTGGTGCATTGTGGTTGTACATAATGATGGGATTTATTATTACATACTTGTACATGTACCACAATGAATCAGTATGACTTGGCCAATATCACTCCCCAGAACTACCCCCTCCCTCCTTTGTACCCCCTCCCTGGTCCCTTTCCTTTACTGAACTCCCTTTGATTTTCATGAGATCCATCCCCCCATCTTTCTTTTCCTTTTTCCTCTCTAACTTCCATATAGGAGAGAAAATATACAACTATTGACTTTCTGAGTTTGACTTATTTTGCCTAACACAATGGTCTCTAATTCTACCCATTTTCCTGTAAATGCCAGAATTGTTTTTATTTATGGCTATTGTGAATCGTGCTGCTATAAACATGGGTATGTGTGTATCACTGTGATATGCTGACTTTAATTCTTGAGGATAAATAACAAGAAGTGGTATAGCTGGGTCTTACAGCTGGTTCCATGTCTAGTCTTTTGAAAAAGCTTCATACTGATTTGCATTAGTTTGTACTAATTTACAATCCCA
>JAJEJO010002845.1:225291-255008 GCA_020662805.1 Glaucomys volans | reverse complement strand
TCTGTTCAGTTCCTTAACCCGTTTATTGATTAGGTTACTTGTGATTTTGGTTTTAAGTTTTTTGAGTTCTTTGTATATCCTAGAGATTAATGCTCTATCTGAGGTACAGGTGGCAAAGATTTTCTCCCATTCTGTAGGCTCTCTCTTCACATTTGTTGATGTTTCCTTTGCTGAGAAGAAGTTTTTTAGTTTGATACCATCCCATTTATTGATTTTTATTGTACTTCTTACACTTTAGGAATCTTGTTGAGGAAGTCAGTTCCTAAGGTGACATAATGGAAAGTTGGGCCTATCTTTTCTTCTAGTAAGTGCAGGGTCTCTGATCTAATTTCTAGGTCCTTGATGCACTTTAAGTTGAATTTTGTGCAGGGTGAGAGATAAGGGTTTAATTTCATTCTCCTACATATGTATTTCCAGTTTCCTCAGCACCATGTGTTGAAGAGGCTGTCTTTCCTCCAATGTATGTTTATGGCTTCTGTGTCTAATGTGAGATAACTGTATATACATGGGTTTGTCTCTGTTTCTTCTGCTATTTTCCATTGTTGACCATTGATTTCATGGCTCTGGTTATTTTACTTAGCATGATTTTCTCCATCTCTACCTATTTACCAGAAAATGCTATTATTTCATTCTACTTTATGGGTAAAAAATACTCCAGTGTGTGTGTGTGTGTGTGTGTGTGTGTATCACATTTTCTTGATCCATTCATTCATTGATAGGAACCTGGGCTGATTCCATAATTTGGCTGTTGTGAATTCTGCTGCTATAAACATCGATGTGACTGAATTGGTTTAATATGCTGATTTCAGATCTTTTGGGTAAATACTGAGGAGTGGGATAGCTGGGTTATATGGTGGTTCCATTCCTAGGTTTTTAAGGAATCTCCACACTGCTTTCCAGAGTGGTTATACTAATTTGCAGTCCTACCTGCACTTTAAAAGTGTACCTTTTCTCCACATCCTCACCAGCATTTATTATTATTCATGTTCTTGATAATTGCCATTCTGATGGGGATGAGATGAAATATTAGTGTAATTTGAACTTGCATTTTGCTGATTGCTAGAGATGCTGAACATTTTTTAGTATATTTATTAGCCATTTGAGTTTCTTCTTTTGAGAAATTTCTGGTTAGATCTTTTGCCTATTTGTTGATTGGGCTATTTGTTTTTTTGGCATTGGGTTTTGGTGTTCTTTATATATTCTGGGTATTAGTCCCCTGTCATAGAAGTGGATGGCAAAGATTTTCTCTCATTCTGTAGACTTTGGCATTGGGTTTTTGGCCATACTTTGTTGGCCAAAGTATTTAGGTGTGTCCTTCTGTCTTCTGTTCTATTCCATTGGTCTTTGTGTCCCTTTTAATGATAACACCATGCTGGTTTTGCTACTATAGCTCTGCAGCAAAATTTGAGAGATGGTATTGTGATGCCTCCTGCATCACTTTTCTTGCTCAGAATTGTTAAGCACCACTTTATGTCACACCTGTCATTCTAGAAATTTCAATGTTCATTTGACTCATCCCTAACCCTTGAACTTCTCTAGTTGAATGATTGTCACTCCCCACCATTTATCACATTCATAGACAGACTCTGGGCTCAGACATCATGATTTATTAAACCTTTGTGAGTGGTAGAAATAAGAGTCCATTCTCCCACTACAGGCCAAACATAGTCAACATTTCATTATTTCATTCTCATTACATTTGCTCATTTATACTATTTATCTGCTTACTTTTAATCAGTCCTGCTCTTTTAATTTTATCCCATAATTAACTTACATAATAAAGCCTGTTACTTGAACATCACTAGCCCATCACCTTTATTTTCTCTTCTCCCTGCCCCCATTACCCATCAATTCAGTATAAAGCTAAAGAATACCTCCTCTGTGCCTGTATGTGATGTTTTTCTTCTGTAAATCATTTATTCAAATCCATTTACCCTTTATATATTAGGGATTTTGTCTTTCTTATAAGGATATTAATACCTTATTTATCACATGAATTCTGTAAATTTAATCTGCATATTAATATTTTATATATATATATGAATTTAATATATTCTTGCTCATGGGATTATATTTCAATTCAAATATGCCATATTCTATCATACAGAAGTTTTTAACTTTAATATATTCAAATTGTTTGATTTTTGTGTCTGGTTCAAGATGTCTTTCCTTAACATGATTAATAAAAATATTCCCTTATATGTTCTTCTAGTACTTCTAAAATTTTATTTTTCACATTCTGTATTTTGTAAAAGTGAAATTTTTGAAAATAACACGATTTTATTGTTGTTTTTGTTGCAGCAAGGGGATCAAGTTCAGGGCCTTGCCAGGCCCTGTTCATGCAGGACAAGTTCTCCACCAAAGAGCTACAATCCCAGCCTTATATATGATATATACAAATTAAATGTAACAGAGTTTAGTTGAGCAAAGAACAGTTTGTGAATCAGCAGCACTCACAACCAGAAGAGCTTCAGAGAACTTCCTCAATAATTTGAAAATTGAAAGTTTACAGGCCAATCTAGGGAGCAAAGAAATCACTTGATGGGTCACATGTAGGCATGTGCCTTATTTGGGCATGTGTGGTAGGTTGGCTGCTTGTGAACTGATGAAACAGCTATTTGTTGTACAAAGTATGCTCTGTTAGATTTTGACTTTTTATGTACAATGTTAGGTTGCAATTTGTTATATAGAAGCACAAAGTACAGGAAGCTAATGGCCTCCTGCTTAATTAGTTTGTAGACATCAGCTTTTATCTTCTTCATCATGGATAATCAACTGTTGCACTTGTTAAATGTTCATCTGTCACCACGGATTTGTGATGCTACCTCTTATTTCTGAATTTATTTCCGGACCCTTGATTTTGCCTTCTTTCATTTGGCTAAATCTGTGTGTGTACTATGTATTCTTAGGTCTTAAGCTTTAAAATGTGCATTGCTCTAAAAGAATTGCTCCCAGATGTTCTCCAAAATCACCTTAGCTATTTTGGTGTTTGCTTATTTTGCATGAATTTTAGCATAAATTCATGTGCCAAGTTCTACAAAGAGAAAAAAAGAAAGAAGTAAAGATGTAGGGAGAGAAGAAAAAAGAGAGGGAAATAAAAGAGAACAAACAATTTATAGTTTTATGGCATTTTATTAAAATCACAGTTATTTAGATTAATATGACTATTGTTATCTCATCCAAGAACATAGTATTACTTTCCATGTGCTTAAGCTGAAATATGTATTTTAAAAACTTTTAAATAAACAATTTTATTAGTAAAAGATGCAAAGAGGGAAAAAAACCACACTCAGTTTCAGCCAATCATAGGAAGCCAATAAATATCCAGTCCTACCCAGAGTGGAGTAGTTTGGAAATGCAGTAGGTGTTTATTCCATATATTAAGACATTAAGACATTTTCGTTTGTCATTTCATGGTCTATTCTTGATCCTTTAACACTTGATCCTCTTCAATTTTTTTTTTTAATTCTTGAATTGTCAGAGAATATTTTTAAGTAATTGTTTCCATTAGTTTGCTGGGTCATTTTGCTTTGGGAATATTTGAATATCTGATAATTCATTCATTTTATTAACTTACCTATTAACTTATTTATTACCTATTTTAATACCTATATTATATACCTATTATTATTACCTATTACCCCACCTTGTTAAACATCTACTTATCAATATCACATCTCTTGAATCTCTGCCTTTGCTTATTTCATGGTATTAAGTATGAAGACAAGACTATCCCTCACCACCTCTGAGAAGAATGAATGACTATGCAATTTATTGATTATAGCAAGCATATTTTACCTATGAAATTGATAAAGACAAAGAAAATAAAACAATATCACTTTTAGGAAACAAAAAAGAAGAAAAATATAAATCAAAGTACTAGCAACTGACAATGATCTTTAACAATAAATTTGTATTTTCAGATAGTTTTGTTATTACATCTTTTATTGGACTTATCCCTATATCCTTATTTTTCCATTCAATTTATATTTTATAACTAGGGTTTGAAGACAATTTTATTTCTTGCATTTATAATACATACTCTTAATTTTTCTTTTCTTAGTGTTTAGTGTAGATTTCTGATAGATACCTTCTATCAAGTTAAAGAAGTTCCTTGTCTTCGAGCTTCCTAAGGGTGTTTTGTTGTTGCTGTTGTTGTTGATTTTGTTCTCACATTAGTGGATATTTAACTTTATTGAGACCACTGCAGTATATTTGGAGATGGTCTTAGAAGGAGAAAACTGTTTAATGTTGATTCTCTACCAACTCAGTAACCTCAGTTATCCTCATTGCCAGTCAAGTGAGACAGGATTGTTCTAAATTCCAGTAATGTCAACTCTGGCTTTTATTCCTACATCACAGTGGCCTTCTCATAGCAAGAGACTAAAGGATTTCATGACTTTGCAAAATGCCCAACACAGGAAGCTGCACTTAACACTCTTCCTGAACTTGGATCTCCTCAGCTCCCTCCTTACAGTTACATGACCTGTCAGGACTCTGCTACAGGTTGTTCTAGAACATGTTCTCCCTTTTGTCAAATGGTTGCCAGACAAAATTATGAAATGCATTCCTTTCTCCTACAATCCCTCAGCAGAGGGATTTTGGAAATGTCTGGGGCAGAGGTGAGTAATCAGTAAGAGAGTGACCTAAACGTTCTGAGTTTCCCATTGGCATTCTCTGACCGTACAGTATGAGGATAGCCTTTCATCTAATCCTGCAAGATCTTCTGTAGGCTTTTTGAATGTTAAATCCTACAACAATCCCTGAGTAGAGCCAATTTACTCATAACATGTTACTGGCACCCCTACTAAATTCCCTACATAAATATTTTATTTAGAATTTTACACATGGGTTTCTATAAATTCATATGTTTTATTCATATATATGCATATACATATGTAATGTGTACACACTATATGTAACATATACATGTGTGTCCTACAAATTTTATTTACAAATAATTTTACCACTTATTATTTCTCGGATTTCTAAAATTCTCTTCTGATTTTTAAAATTTTCTTCCTTCACCTTTCTTTGAGCTTGCAGTGTTTTAATTGTTTCCTAACTTCTTGAACTGAATAGAAAATTCACACATTTTTCATCTCTCTTCTTTTTGAAGATACACAGGACAATTTATTTCCTTCAAAGAAAATTCTGTTGCTTTTAAAAAGATTTTATGTACGTGGTATGATTTGTTGTTTAGTTCTTCATATTTCATAATTTCCATTGTGTTTTGGATCCAAAAATTATTTCTGCATTCATTTAAATATGCACACATTTTGCTTAAACCCATTCTGTTTCATTTTGCTTTTGATTGCTAATTTGATTACATTTTAGTAACAATATTTTTAGCATTCTGCTGCATTCTCCTAATTTCCTCAGTCCTATCTTCCAGAAACTTTGTTTAAATTTCAGTGAGTACATTTTTTTTTTATAATTCTGTTTGGTCTCATTTCAGATTTTCTTATATCTTAAGTAGAGTTCAATTCATTCATCATGGTATTTAGTCTTTCTTTTTTAATCACTTTAAGTATAATTATTTTATAATGTCAGAGCTTTCAATTCCAAGAGGGTTAATTTTGATGCATCTGGCCTCAGCCCTTGCTATCATGACTTTCTTTATGTGCTGTTTAAGGATTCTAGTTGGCTCTTCTCTTCCCGTGTGCATGCCCCTGGCAGATCCTGGTGGGCTGGTTTCTGGGAACTCCTATGTGCCTGGGTTATTAGCAACTTCCCACTGAGCAGTTGCTGGCTTCCCTCTGACAACAGCAGGAGTGTGTTTTCAGATTAACTCCTTAACTCAGTGTGTTTATACCAGAGAGATGAGAGTCAGAGAGGAAAGGAAGACCACGTGTATTTTTGCAGATGGACTTTTAAATTTATCTCCCATCAAGAGACCCAAGCTGAGTCACAACTCCTTTCCTTTCCTGCTATTTCCAGGCCACACTAGGCACTGTCCCCCTTCTCAGCCCCAGTCCCATCTCCCATCCTAATGTGGCAATGCAGATGCTCATAACATTTCCCTGTGCCCAGTGTCCTCCGGTGCCCCTCAGCATCTGCTCAGAGGATGTGTATATTCCATGGGTGCATCAGCTCATCCTCCTCATTGCCACAACTGAGGAGTTTCCTAATGCCTCCCTTCTGTTTTATTTCACTAAGTTCAAGTTTTTCCCACTTTAAAATAAAACAAACACCTAAAAAACCTATGTGCCCTGTTCTAGCTGTTATCTTCCCTTTAATTTCCCACTCTACTCAGTAAAAGTTACAAACGTAGCTGTCCCTCACTATCCCCTAGGGATTTGTTTCAACATCCCTCAGATACCAATAGCCTTAGAGGCTGAAGTTCCTTATATAAAATGGCATCATATATGCATATGACCTTATGCACATCCATGTGTATACTTTAAACCATCTCTGGATTACTTATGATATTTAATACAACATGGATACTAGGTAAGTAGTTGTTATACTGCATAGCTTAGGAAATAATGACAAGAAAAGAAGTCTATACATGTGTAGTATGATGCAATTGCTTTTTAAAAATATTTTCAATCCAAGGTTGGTGGAATACATGAATGTGGGACCCATGGACAAGGAGGACCAGCTGTACACATGGGCTTGGTCTCCTTTGCTTTAGACACCCTAACACAGCTATTTTTTCCTGATATCCTTCTCTGAAAGCAGAATCCCATACAGCAGTTGCCATCCCAGAGAGAACAGCTTACATTCCATTACAGAACTTCTGTGCTACAGTGACTCATTACCACTCCAGGCTAAAATCCAAGCTACTCAACAGGACTGAAAAGGCTCCCCCAGGCAACCCTCTGCCTTTATCCTCCTGTGCATCACTGTCTTTCCCTTACAAACTCCAGGAGTCCCAAAACACTCCTGGTTTTGCAGGGAGTGCAGTGTAACTCCGGCCTCTTGGCCTTTCCTTAGATTGTTCTCCCTTTTGGAATGATGCCTCCTTTATCTGCACAGGAAACTTCTATCCACACCTTAAAACCCAGCTCAAAAATGTTTTCCTTAGCAGACCCTTCTCTACTTTCCTTAAATAAAATTAATCATTCCCTTCTCTTTTCCTGTTTAGATGGTTCATCTATGAATTCAATATAATATATCACAAATATTTTCCTTGATATTTGCTCCTATTCATTCATTATCCTATGTAGTCTTTTTAAGGTAGGGCTCATAGTTTATCAATAGACTTCAAATCGGTAGCACCTTGCCTGGCACAGGAAAGCACATTCAGTGTGATATCAGAAGTAGAAATTGGTTTTCTAGTAAAAATCCATAAATGCTGTTATAAAGTGAAAGGCAGTTTTAGTTACTGTATATGTGGAAATACCAAAAAATTTGTATTAGAAATTCATAATCTTGAAATTCTGTTTCCAAAAGAATATTGTTACCAATCACCTGTAATTGTCTGGGGTGACATGTTGATACTGACCAAGCACCTCCTGGCAAACCACAAGGAAAGCACAGCTACTTTGAGGAATTTGAATAACTGAGAGAAAGTTTTGGATGACATCATTCGTACTTGTAAGTTTAGACATCCCTGGGCATTTGATTGAAAAAAGCTGTTTATTACATAATATCAGCTGCAATCTATATAAATCTATGACATCAACTTTACTTGATAATTCTCTGAATCTTCCCTGGATCTGCATTAATTCTATCTGAGTCTCTTTCTTTTTACTCTCTGAATAGTCTGTGTATTTTAACTGTTTTTCCCTTCACCATCATCTCTTTTCATGCCTAATGTGTAAACTATTGTTCTTACACAAAACAATAGCCATGTCCTGTTATTTTGGATCAAAAACTACATGGAAATGTTTTCATCTCTAACAGAATGTGAATTCATGTGTTTTTTAAATGTATAGGTGCAGGCTAATTCAAAGGATTAAATATTTCACAGAGATTAAAATATTAAAAGTCTTCAAGAAATAATGTATTCCTGTCCTCATGGAGCCCTGGGAATAATGATGCTTTGCATATATGATATTTTCATGGTGCTTTGCAGTTTACAGACTTTTTTTTTCAACTTTTGATACACTTCTTTTTTTATTTTGTTTATTTACAGAATGCATTTTTTAAATTATTATTTTACAGACTTCATTTTGATTCATTGTACACAAAATAGGGTACAACTTTTCATTTCAATGGTTGTACCCGATGTAGATTCACACCACTCATGTAATCATACATGTAATGATGTCTGTCCATCATCAGTCCACTATCATTCCTTCCCCTGTCCCCTCCCCTCCTCATTTCCCTCTACACAATCCCAAATTCCTCCATTCTTCTCTTACCCTGCTCCCCTGTTATGGATCATCATCCAGTTATCAGAGAAAACATTTGGCCTTTGGTTTTGGGATTGGCTTATCTCACTTAGCATGATATTCTCCAACTCCATCCATTTACCTACAAATGTTTTTGACAGACTATTTGGAAACCATTGGGTGGGAGGGATGGTGGTTTCTCTTGTATGCTAGGGAGACTGAGACCTGAGAGCTTAACAGCATTACATGTGATCTGGGACCGAGGTTTAACTCTGATACTATCTCCTTCCCATATTCATCTTGTGTATGGATTATGATGCAAGAAGAAATGACAGAGACCTCACATATCTTCTACGGTGGGAAACGAAAACAAGCCCACTGCATAGCATAATAGTGCAACGCTGCTCAAACGTGGCTCATGTATTTATCTCTATAAAAGTCAAAAACAAACAATAATAAAAATGAAATCCCTATAGGCCCCTAATGTTGACTTAAATTCTTTTTATTATAGTGTTCCTTAAATATGCACACAGAAAACATAATAAATAAATTGTTTATGTTTCCAGTTCTGACATTACTCTAAACCAAAAGCAACATTACAAATTAAATAAAAACAACAATGAAAGTCAAGATAATTAAAATCATTAACATAAATTTAATGGAATTGTTAATGTTGACTTCTGAATATAAATTATGATTTCCAAGAGGACCAACTACTGGAGTGCAGGTTCTTTTCACTCTGATGTATTTATATCACCACATGGGTAGCCCTTTTAAGTTGCTATAGCAAAATACCAGACTGGTCATTTACCATTAAAAGAACTATACTTTCACAGTTTTAGAGGCTGAAAGTCAAAGATCAAGGTGCTAGCACATTCGGTGTCTGGGGAGGGCTAGCATTCTGGTCCACGGATAGTATCTTTTCTCTGTACCCTCATAGGTTAGAAGTGGGGGATGAGCTCCACAGCGCCTCTTTTACCAAGACAGGAACATATTTGTGAGGGCTCCACCCTCATGATCTGATCACCTCCAAAAGGCCCCATCTCTTCAAATTGATGTACGTACACAGAACTTAGATTGAATGCTTGTAAAATTTAGACTCAGAGAAGGATGCTTTAAAATTTAAATTTTTTCATTAATAATTCAAGGTTCTGTAAACATTTGATTAAACTCTGCATATGTATGTGTCAAAAAAAAAGGCCCCACCTCTTGCAACCATCACATTGGGACTTAAAGGTTCAACATATGAATTTGGGAGTGACACAAACATTCAAACTATAGCACATGAAAACATCTCTCCCTCAGTTTTTCTGTAATCAGTTATAACACCTTCACATAATAAAGTATAAGGCCATTTTGTTTTTGTTGACAACCACATCATCTACATACTAAGTCCATCCCAGGGATTTGCTCATAGCATCAATAAAATAGTTCTACTGAGGCTAACACAGTTTCAAGCACAGGCATACATTCAGTGTATACCCTAAAATGATACGATAGTGCTTGGTTGTAATAGATAGCCAAATGAACTTGAATACCCTGGTATTAATTTATATGGTTATGATCAATATGAAAATATAATTAAAAATGTGAAATAGGAAACTCCAAAGTCCCCTCTAATATATCTGATGACTCCCAAAAGTCCACACACAATAGGTTCAGAAGAGCTAATAGAGAAGAAAACTATTTTAATCTGACACAAGACTCACTCCCACCAGAACAACCATAAAGTCTACATGAGGCAGCCTTGATCCCTTCATCAGTAAGTAGTGAGAACCACACGACCTGGTTAAGGGAGAAGCGATGAGAGGAGCTTTGATTCCCTTGTTCTTCACCCAGGACCTCTTTTGAGCATGATGCAATGAGCAATCTGTGGTGAGTAGTGTATGCTGAGCTGTGGAGGCAGAGAGTAGCCTCCCCGAAGCCCGATCAGCTGGCATCTTCCCAGCAGGACCCGGAGAGAACAGGTCTGAGTGGAGGGCCGGCTGCAGAGGCACAGGTCAAGTTCCCCAAGTCAGGAAGACAGGAGCTCATGGAGAGTTGAGAGCAGAACCGAGGTAACGCAGTTGCTAGATTCATCTACTAGTCTTATATACAAAAGGACAAAGAGTTCAAGAAACTCAGATAACATTCAAGTTTGGAACACCAGAAATTCAGCTCCAAGAACCCTGGGCATTACGATTTAGGAAGAAAATTTGCTGCCAAATAAATAGTCTCTGCTATTTAAGAATAAGTAATACCAGTGATATAATTGTTAGAGCTTTTGATAAATATTTGCTTTATAAGCTACTTTTAAATCTCTGCTGTTTTAATTGGAATGAATGTCTTTAATTAATATGAGTTTTTTAATTTTTAAAAAATTTTTAATTTGTTCTAATTAGTTATACATGACAGTAGAATGCATTTATGCATTTTGATAAATCATATATAAATGGAGTTTAATTTCTCATTTTTCTGATTGTACATGTTGTCAGATCACATGGGTCATGCAGTCATATGTGTACATGAGGTAATAATGTCTGTTTCACTCTACTATCATTCCTACCCCCATTCCTCTTCCGTTTCCTTCACTCCCCTTTTTAAACTAGATAGAACTTAATGAGTTAGAGCCAGTTCTCTTCTGAATTCCGGTCTCACACTGTTTGATAGACCGATAGGCCTATCAATAAATAAATAAATATAAATATTTATTTAAATATAAATATACACTTATATAAATAAAATATGAATAAACCTCCAATATTATTTTCACTTTATTTTCTTTTAAATTAGTAAAGGCTCTAATTTTACAAGCAACCAGGAAAAAACAAGTCCTGAACAGATCCACAATGTCCCTTCTCCCAGTCACAATAGGCTATCTCCTTTAGTTTAACTTTGTCTATTTCCAGAAGATAAATTCTTGTCATGAGAAAAAAAAAATCATGTTAAAAAAATACAATGAGAAGTAAAATCATCCCTTTTTGAATTGAAGTTTTGCTTCTCTGTCTTTGCACATTAAAATTTGGTTTAAGATCTTATACCAGATTCTAAGGGTGATTTCAGAATCACAGAAGGGACTTCACATTCACAAAGTGCTTAGCCAGCTTCTTCCTTTAAAGGCTTATTTGGTGAGAAAAAAAGAAAATGTTTGAATTGTACCAATTTCTTTCTGAAACTTGAGCTTATACATAAAGCATTTCCATTTAGTAGACCAAGACAGCTTCACCAGTCCAGCCTGGTCCGGCAATAGATCTGAGCCACGGAGTTTCTTTCAGAACTAGTCTTTTTCAGTCTTTGAGTTTGAAGAATGCCCAGGTGGTCATTTTCAGAATGAGATTTCTTATTCTCCAATTAGAGGAATGAAAACTACAGCTTAGAAGTCTATCAAAAAAGAAGATATTTAGAAATAATACCAACACACTTCATTTAAACTGGCAACTGGCCATGACTGAAAAGAACACAGGGAAGGTATGTATACTCAGCTAATTGAGAAATAATTGAAACCAGGCAGAAGAGAAAGGTATTCATAAAAAGATGGCTTATTCTCACAGAAAAGAATCCCTCCAATTCCCCAAGCCAAAAAAACCAAATGTGAAGGAACACACACACACACACACATATACATATCTGTGTGTGTGGGCACACATGGAAAGAGATGAAAGAAAGAAAGGTTTTTTCAGATGTTAAATTTCTGTTTCTTTCCCAGTCTGTTCAGAGAGGTCCTGATGACTCCCAAAAGGAATTTACCTCTAAGCCAGTGACTGTCTCATTGTCCTACTTTCCCAAATGCAGCAACCATGCTAATAAGGGAAAGGACAGAGAATAAGAGAAGAAGAAACTCAGTTACAGAAGAAACTCAGTTACCTTTAGCTTTAGTCAGTTTTGTGCTGCCGTGACAAAAATACATGACAAGAACAACTTAGAGGATGAAAAGTTTATTTGGGTTCACAGCTTCAGAGATCTCAGTGCACGGATAGTCGAGTCCACTGTTCAGGGCCCAAGGTGAGGCAGCACACCATGGCCAAAGGGCAAGGTAGAGGAAACCGCTCAGCTCCTGGCAACCAGGAAGCAGAAGGTGGTCGGGGAAAGATGAACCCTTCCAGGGCACACCCCCAGTGAACCACAGCCCCAGTCTGCTTCACCTGCCTATAGTTGCCACGGTCAGTTCATTCAAACTAAGATAGACAAACTAGGTTACAGCTTTCATAGACCAACCACTTTACCTGCATCCCTGCATTAACACAGGAGCTTTGGGGGGATACAAAGCATGACACATTTCTTTAAGATGGATAAAGGTAAATGACTTTAATATAAAAAGATTGCCAAATAACCAGTTTTTACAGATTTTGGATAAAGACAAGATTGTTGCCTATTGGCTAGTGGCCTTCTAAAAATGCTCAGGTGGATGACCTTTAGGAGGACAGACAGATACTCATTCGGGAAGTTTGAGTTTCCAAAGGAAGAGCTGTCAGGCTGCAGAGAATTGTGCAGAAAGGGAGGAGAGTGGAAAAGGAGAACTGAAAGTTTAGATTGCAGCCTATGACCATGCCTGGCTAACTGAATTTCAGGTTCAGGGGCAGCAGTACATGAACTCAAGGGCTAGACACCTTCAAATGGACATTCTGCATGGCTTCAGAATAGGAACTGGAGGGGAACTGGCCCAGCCACACTCCATCAAGGTCAGTAGCCTCCTTTGCCAGCAATATTCCACCATATGGACATCGTCAAGTCAATAACAATTATCACCCCAACTGATCCCTGCTAAGAATGTGAAAGAGAGAGGGAGATGTCCAAGCCAGCCTCAGTCTCACCAGCATAGATCTGGGCCAGGAAGTAGGAAGCACTGCTTCCTCATTTCCCTGGTCTGTAGCCAACCCTCTGAGCTCAGGGTGGATTATGTTCTTGTCCCTGGGGAACAAAGTCCCTGGGTCCCTTGCTGCATGTCATAGTATCTATGCATGCTTCTCCACCACTTTGCAGTATGCATGGGCCTTCCAGTTCATCTCCTCGCTTGTTAACGGAAATTCTGTCCACTGACATTGCAAAGAGTATTATTCCATTTTGTAGATTAAAAAAAAATCAGATGGAGTGACATTAGGTATCTTCCCAGGGTAGCACAAATATTCATCAATACAACTAGTGCTCAGACACACTTCCTTAACCCAGTCCCTGATGACATATCAGTACACAATATCTGCTCCCAAGCTTCCTCCATCAGCAGCTACAGTACTCCATATAGCCAACCCATCTGGCCAACAGCTTCCATTTTCCAAATCAAACTGCACTCTGGAACTAAATATTATGCTTCTGTTTAACTAAGATTGATCCAGTGAGACCACTGCTCATAGGATGAGAACACAATGGAGTAATCTGGGCGCAGGGCTTCCTCTGAGTGTCAGAACAGATTCCTCACTGCTTCCTTGTGCAATTCTCCTTCAGCCTATGTTGCACCCCAACGCCTTCAGCTTTAAAATGTCTTCATGGGCTCCTGGTGTTGATAGTTAATCTTAAGTTTTAATAACAATCTGCCTCATCTTGTTTGTATAATCAGTTGAATCCTACACTTAAATATAACCAAACTTACATTGTACAAGTAACAATAAATGTAGGTTCAATAATCACACTGTTGTAAAAAAAAATTCTAGAAAATTAAAAATGGAAACTAGGGAAAGTATGTGTAATTTATCTCCAGAAAAAGTTAACATATAAAAAGTATCTAAAATCAAGGAAGAAAAAGACCTATTTGTGCTATAGAAAAGTGGACTGAAAACAATTATGCAGTTGAAAGAAATGGAAGTGGCTCCCTTGGAAAAGACGTTCAATCCTGTTTAAAAGAAGAAAATATAATTCCAAACTTCATGGAGACATTAACTCTATAGCTATCACGTATTCTATTATCCTTTTGTGTTAACAAGGGAAACAAGTCTTATCTCTGTAAAGAGACTAAGCCCACGCAGAATACTGAAGCCATATTTTATATTTCTATATATTTCAGTATCATCTTAATAAATACCTGATTAATAACTATCTGAGATAAGCTGGGAATGTAGCTCAGTGGTAGGGCACTTGCCTAGCATGTGCAATGCCCTGGGTTAAATACACAGTACTGCAAAAATAAGTAAGTAAGTAAGTAAATAAATAAATAAATAAATAAATAAATAAAAGATCTGTGGTAATGATTAGGAGCTAATCTTGTGGATACTGCTAAGGATAATTGGTCACTCTTCAAAGCTGCTATATCCTTCAGGACTAGAAAAAGGCAATATATTGAGGGGTGCCTGTGGGAATAAAACATGATTATTCTGTTTGCCCCGAGGTGATTCTCTTGTCCTGGAATGGTACATACAGTCATCTTCTTGTTTGGGTGCAATTCTGAAAAGAAAAAGAAAAACAGTGGCAGTTCTCAAGGCTGCTGCAGGTTCTCAGTCATTTTCCAGCAGTAAAGAGAAAGCTCTGGTATATTTAGAGAGAGCTCTTGAGAACGGTGTGGTCATATACATATTTTGCAGGGTTTCACCTTCTCCTTCTATGATACTGCAATTTAGTACAGATCATAAAGTAATTTTTAATCACCCATCAAAACAAAACAGGTTGGAAAGTGGACATATGTGATATCTGCCAGGGTATAATGACTTACCGGGAGTTAATCTAAATAAATAGGGAGGGGCTGAGCTAAAAATTAACAAGAGGCTGCCAATTATGTTGGGTCACAGATGATAGGAAAATTTTCTCCAGGACATTTATTATTAAATATCTTCCTGAATCTTTTTTTTATAAGCTTTTTATATTGAATGATATAGTGAAAAGGCTGAATTCCAAATATTATGACATCTTATGCAGTTATTATTTTAAATAATTCTAAAATGCCAAAAGGAGCACAGTGCTAATGAAAATTCAGGAAGTTTTACAGAGTCCTGACAACGTTAGAATAAAAAGATAATCCCTAATGGGAGGGGAGGTTAAATCTAGAACTAATATACTAATGAAGAGGTATCATGCCTGCACTAATGTATGTCTCTACAAGAGAAAAACAATGTGCTGGTCTTCTCTGAATTGCAAAGTGAACAAAACACATAAAAGGGAAGACAGATTTGAATCACAACTAGCAGGCTTCACTTTGCTTGCTTCTGTACAGGAGTAGGTACAAACATTAGGTATGCCACTTTTCAAAATTATGAGCATAATATCAAAAGGCAGCAGCCCATACATTTTTCCAGCTAAAGTCAATCATTAGAGGTACTTAAACAGAGATTTTCTGAGTTGAAAGCTAAAGTTCTACTCACAAATAGTGTACATAGCTTTAGAACTGAGTTAACTATCCTGCCCAAGATTCTTCAGGTCCTTCCGGTATTTGTGAATTTTAACACTTGTACAATGCGCGATATGACCCACAGACAGAAGCAGCTGATGGCATGACTGGGATCAGATAGCCCAAGACTTTCATACTCAGCTTCTAAAGTTGCAAACTTTGCTGAAGGGAACTCTCCCAGGAGAGTCAAAGGGGGAGTTCTTGAGGTCCCAGTCTTGGTTTGTTTAGGAAATAGCCTTAATTATAACTTGGGTTTCCCTGTGGGACATGAAAGTAGTCTCACAATTTACATTTGCTTTTTAAAATGGTGAGGGGAGGTTTCCGTTTGACTCAAAGACAAGGCACAGGACTAGGGGCTGATGGAAGAGAAACAATTTGGAGTTGAAGGAGAAAAACAACTGGAAGGTGAGAGATGATCTTTTCCCAATGCATCCTTGGTGACCAGAGAGCTGAAAAGTGGGTGAAGGAGCTAACAAAGTAGCCTGTGCTGTCCAAGTTTGGGGATCATTTGTGGACAGAACTCAAAGGCAATGACCCTGGTGATTATAAAACATTCCTTTCCATCAGTTCTCTCTTATATATATCAGCAAAAGTAGCCCAGACATGCTTCTTTCTTTTTCTTTTTCTTTTTTAATTAGAGCATTATAATTGTATATAATGTTTGGGTTCGTTTTGACAAAATAATAAAGGGAAGACTTTTATTTCAATCTTCATTCCCACCCATTTCCCTCCCCTCCTCCCTCCCCTTACTCTCTCTCTTCTCTATTGATCTTCCCTTCATTTCTTCATTTATTTTGATTTTTTTACTTATATATAAAGGTGTAATTACTTTTGGTACATTTATATATGTATTGTTTAATCCTCCCATATTTTTCTGCTTTACCTTCTTTCCTCCCTCCCTCTCATTCTTCTTCAACTCCACTGATCTTCCCTAAATCTCTATGATATTCTATTTGCATCTCCACTACCTTCTTTCCCTTATTTTGCCTTAACTGTCACATATGAGAGTAAACACTGGGCTCTTGATCTTCTGACTCTGGCTTATTTCAGTTAGCATGATGTTTTCCAATTCCAGAGCAAATTTAACAACAGATGCCATTATTTCATTCTTATGGCTGAGTGAAACTCCACTGTGGATATATACCACATTTTCTTGATCCATTCACCTACAGACAGGCATCTGGGCTGATTCCATAATTTGGCTATTGTGAATTGTGCTGCTATAAACATTGATGTGGCTGTGTCATTGTAGTATGCTAATATTAGTTCTTTTGAAAAAATACCAAGGAGTGGGATAGCTGGGTCATACGGTGGTTCCATTCCAAGGTTTTTGAAGAATCTCCACCCTGTATTCCAGAGTGGTTGTACTAATTTGCAGTCCCACCTGCAATTTAGTGTAACTTTTCCCCACATGCTCACCAGAATCAATTATCATTTGTAACTTGATAATTGCCATTCTGACTGGGGTGAGATGAAATCTTAGTGTAGTTTTGATTTGCATTTCCCTGATTGCTAGAGATGTTGGACATTTTTCGTTTATTTGTGGTTATTTGTGTTTCTTCTTTTGTATCTTGATACTTTGTTAAGTTCGTTTATCAGCTCTAGAATTCTTCTGGTGCAAATTTTTGGGAGTCTTCTATATTTAGGATTGTGTCATTAGCAAACAGTGACTCCTTTTCCTATTTGTATCCCTTTAATTTATTTTTATTGCCTGATTGCTCTGGCTAGAATTTTAAGAACTATATTGAATTGAAGTGATGAGAGTGGACATCCTTGTCTTGTTCCTAATGTTAGAGGAAAAGCTTTCAGTTTTTTTCCATTCAGTATATTGTTGGCTTGGGTTTGTCACACAGTGCCTTTAAAATGTTGAGGTAAGCTGCTTCTATCCCTCATTTCTCCAGGGTTTTTAACATGAATGATTGCTGTATTTTCTCAAAGGTCATTCCTGCATCTATTGAGATGACCATCTGATTCTTTCTTAATTCTATTTAAGTGATAAATTAGATGTATTAGTTTGGGTATGTTGAACCAACCTTGCATTCCTGGAATGAAGCCCATTTGATCATTGTGCATTGTCTTCTTAATATGTTTTTTAATGCAGTTTGCCCATATTTTGCATCTATGTTCATAAGGGATAGTGGTTTATAGTTTTACTTCCAAGTTATGTCTATTTTTTTATATCAAGGTTATACTGGCTTCATAGAATGTATTTGGCAGTGTTTCTTCCCTTATGATTTCATAGAATAATTTGAAAAAGACTGGTGTTTTTCTTTCAAGATCTGGGAGAACTCAACTGAGAACCCTCTGGTCCTGGGCTTTTCTTTCTTGATAGGCTTTTAATTGCTGCTTCAATTTCATTAGTTGATATTGGTCTGTATAGGTTTTCTGATCTTTCTGATTCAAATTGGACAGGTCATGTGTGTCTAGAAATTTGTCAATGTCTTCTAGATTTTGCAGTTTATTGGAGTATAAATTTTTAAAATAGTTTCTAATCATCCGATGGATTTCAGAAGTGTCAATGGTGACATCTCCTTTGTCATCTCTAATTTTGTTGAATTCATTCTTCTCTCTCTGTATTTTGGTTTGTTTGACTAAGGGCTTATCAATTTTATTTATCTTTTTGAAGAGCCAACTGTTGCACTGATCCTGTGTACTTTTTTAAAATTCTCAATTTAATTAGTTTCAACTCTGTTATTTGTTATCTTCTACTGATTTTAGAGTTAGTTTGTTCTTCTTTATCTAAGGCATTGAAGTGGAGCATAAGTTTATTTCTTTGGTATCTAATTTTTTAATGCAGGTCCTCCATGCAATAAATTTTTCTCATAATACTGTTTTCATACTGTCCCAGAGATTTTGATATGTTGCATCTTTATTTTCATTTATTTCTAAGAATTTCTCAATTTCTTCTTTCATTCCTTCTTTGATTCATTCTTCATTGAAAATATTGTTTAATTTCCATGTATTTATGTGGTTTCTATTATTTTTGTTGCTATCCATTTCTAGTTTCATTCATTATGGTCTGATATGATGCATGAGAAAACTTTTTTTTTTCCTAAGACTAACATTATGTCCTAGAATATAGTCAATTTGGAGAAGGTACCAAGAGCTGCTGAGGAGATGATAAGTTCAGCTGTTTCAGGGGTGAAATAGTCTGTAAATGCCTGTTAGGTCCATTTGATTTATATTGTTATTTAGGTGTAAATGGCTATTAGGTCCATTTGATTTATATTATTATTTAGGTTGGATATGTCATTACTGGTTTTATGCTTTGATTACCTGTCTATTATTGATAAAGGTCTGTTGAAATCACCCAATATCATTGAATTGGAGTCTATCTGGGATTTAATTTCAAGGAGTATTTTTTAATGTAATTGGGTGTGTTGATATTTGGGGCATATATATTTATTACAATCATTTCTTCTTTTGTATTGTTCCCTTTACCAGGATGTTATGACTCTCTTTGTCTCTTCTGATTAACTTTTGCTTGAAATCAGCTTTGTCAGATGAGAATAGCTATTCCAATTTGTTTTTAGACTACATTTGTGTGGAATATTTTTCCATCATTTTACTTTCAGCCTGTGAATGTTTTTAACGTATAAGTCTCTTGCAAATAGTATATGGTTGGACCTTGCTTTTTGATTCATTCTGCTAATATGTCTTTTTTTTTTTCCACACTGAGAATACTGATTTAGTTTGGTTGCAAATGGTTGTTCTTTGAAGACTGATGCAGGTAGACAAGACCCACTGAGGTGAGAAAGCTATTCAAATACTCCATACTTCACATAAAAATTATTTAAAAAATTTTAAGAGTGAAGCATCTGTATCCACTGATAGCAATGCTAATTAATACCTTGTATATGATGACTTGAAGCAACACTAATGCCCATAAGGAAAAAAAAACTGTATTTTAATTTTATCTAAGTTTATTATCAGTCAATAGTCCAGTAAAATTTTCTTCTGAGTACAATACTCCCTTTCTCTATAAGATTGTTCCTGGGAGTCAGACAGTTGAGGTAATGAGGGAGTTAAGAGAGTAACTGCTTGCAATTTTAAAAAGATAGCGACTTTTTGCTTCCCTTTTAATGTGCTAATAGTTGTACCTTAAACAAATATGCAATTCTTAAAAAGGTAGCATTTCTGAATTCTTTATTATCTGTAACCTTTGGAAACCAATCACTATCAAATGAAACTACAGAATTAGCAAATATCTTGAAATCTGTATATAAAATATAAATTATTTCTAATTTCAAACTCTCATTTATTAGTGTACCCCTCAATCTTAAAAAAAAAAGAAAAAAGAAAAAAAAGTGGCTCCAAAGATAGTCTTATACCATTCTTTAAAAAAAGGAAAGTGTTCCTTTTAACTTTACACACACCCCACACCCTAATTTCAAACACGCCATTTAATTGCCTTGGTCATGGACTTTTCCAACATGAGATTTTATATTTTGTTTCATAGCTTCTGGTTGTCAGAAGACCCATGCTTTCCTTTATTGAAGGAGATTGGTCCCGCTTATGTTGGTGTATCCCTTTCAATATTCTTCTGGAGGCATTTCCTTTGGCTCCCTATCTTCATCTTCATTAAAACCTACTGATACTGAAAGGAATTTTGAAGCAAGAGTTGGAACAGTTTCTTTAGGTTTACTTGGTCAACGTTTGAAGGATATAGCTGATACTTTCTTTGTTGTCTGACTACCTATGGCAAATCCAAACTTGGACTTTGTAAACTTTGTTGTGAGGTCTGCAGCTTCTTCAGCTGATTGCTTCTCAGGGCTGCGACTGGAACTTTCCCCTCCATTACTGGAAGAACAGTCTTAGTTTTCACAGGTTTTTCTTCTTCTTCAGGTCTTCCAGAGTCTCCAGCTCATTGTAGCTTTTCAGGCTTCTCTCCTGCCTTCCTGTCTGCCATTTCCCCACTACCTAATATGTCTTTTAACGAGGGAGTTGATACCACTTATATTCACTGTTATGCCTATGTGCTTGTGACTTGATAACATTTTTATTTTTTTAATATTTAATTCTGTCTTGATTCTCATTTAGATGATTGGTCATCTCTTCATTCTCATTTATTTGACTATTTTGGGATTTGTTTTTGGGTTATTCTGTGTGCAGTTTGCCTTTGAGCATTCTTAGTAGTGCTGGCTTGATTGTCGTATATTCTTTTAGTTTATCCTTGTCATGAAAAGTTTTAAATCCTTATTAAAAATGAAAGAGAGCTTTGCTAGGGATAGCAATCTTGTGGGCATTATTGTCTTTTGGAGCTCAGAATATCTCATTCTGTGCCCTCTTTGATTTTAGGGCCTGAGCTAAGAAGTCAGAAGTGAGCCTAATTGGTTTGCCTCTAACATAGTATTTCTCTCATTTAATATTCTTTCTTATTTTATATGTTGTGCATTTTTATTACAATGTGCCTTGCAGAACTTCTTTTCTGATCAAATCTATTCAGGGTCCTGTATGCTTCCTGGGTGTGGCTGTCTATTTCATTTCTGATGTGGAGAGCTTGCTGTGACTATCTCACTAAAAATGTTCTTAATGCCTTTAACTTGTATCTCCATGTTCTTTTCTATCCCATTGATTCTCAGGTTTGGTCTCTTGATGTTAACCCAGAGTTCTTGTATATTCTGAGTGTGCTCTGTTTTGTCCCCTTTATTGTACTCTGTGTACTAAAATTTATGTATGCTGACTTTAAGATCTGAGGTTCTATCTTGAAGGGCTTAAGTTCTGTTGTCTATGCAATCTAATCAGTTGATGATGTTATAAAGTTAATTTCTAATTTGATTCATTGTATTTTTTTATTTCCAGGAGTTCTTATTGGTTTCTTTTCAATATTTTTATTTCTTTATTGAAATGATCATTCATTTCCTGTAATTGCTCTCTTAATTTATTCCTTATATCTTCTTTCAGTTCATTAAACATTTTTATAATAAGTTTTCAATAATCTTTTTCTGGACTTTCCTCCACTTCCATTTCTCTGGGATCTTTTATTGTGAGATTGTGAATTTTGTGCAATGATGTATTTGTCAGTTTCCTCATGTTTTCCAAGGTCCTGGACTTGCTCATCAATTCAGGTGCATTCTCCTTTCTCTTATACATGTGTCCTCTTTTTTACTACAAGATTTCTTTCTGTTTTTAATATATGAGTAATTGTTGAGGGGCGAGGGACCTGAGGTTCCCCTCTGGTTGTTCCTTCTTGGGGCTGGATTTTTGGTTTGGGGGTTTTGTCTCCCCAATTCTCTGAGTTGAAGTAAAGTTTAGACTCAGGTGCAGCCAGGTCACTTGTGGGATGAGATTCACTGGTGCTTGGCTGAGCTGTGAGTATTTCTCAACAGTAGGGTCTATATTCTTGAATTTTCAAGTGTCCCAATTACTTTCCAGCCCTTTTTAGAGGTAAGGGAAGCCAGAGATAGCACCAATGTCAGTAAAAGATGTATAATTTTAAGGTAAATGTCCCGTGTCGCCAAATACTGTGGCGCAAGCTGTAATTCCAGCAGTTTGGGAGGAGGCTGAGGCAGGAGGATTGAGAGTTCAAAGCCAGTGTCAGCAACAGTGAGGTGCTAAGCAACTCAGTGAGACCCTGTCCCTAAATAAAATACAAAATAAGTCTGGGGATGTGGCTCAGTGGTGGAGTGCCCCTGGGTTCAATCTCTGGTACCCCCCACCAAAAATATCTGGTGTCTACTTTGGCATATGTAACACCAGTTGACACCTATATAGAAATGCTGGGGTCAGCATTGAACATCAGTACCAGCAATACAAGACTGATCTCGAGCAGGCACTTAACACCAGGTGTCCACTGTGTCATCCGCTGTATTTCTAATCACAACAACATGAATGGGGTGTAAATCACATACACTATATGATTCTATTATTTAGTGGGATTGCAGGTTCTAAAGTAAAAAGAAAACAGGCTAGAAAAGTGAAAGGAAATTTGAAATGTTTAAAAAAGTAGTCAGAGGAAAGGAAGGAGGTAGGTAACAGATGTTGATTGTAAAGAAGAAGGAATAAAAGATTTACTGAGTAATAAAATAGAGGAAGTGGGGACAGAAAATTTGGCTGTTAGTTGGGAAAGAGAGTGAGTAATGTGGGATAAGAGAGATAAGAACCAAAGTATGAATCCAACAAATAGAAGATCAAAACAACTCGATCCCACATAGAGTTGAACCCTCCCTAAGACAAATCAAGGCTAAATAATAAACAAGTATAAAGGGAAGCAATTAATTTGAAAGTAAGATTCTAAATATATATATATATATATATATATATATATATATATATACATATATATACACATATTTGAACCTATCTGTTCACACTCACACATAAAGTCATGCATAATGAGAAAAAATTAAAAATAATGCTATATAATGAAATGACAAATAGAAATAGATTTTAAATGAGAATATGGTGGAAAGATAAAAGAAAGAAAGAAAAATTTGAAACTCTTGCTGAGAAGTAATGAGCTCATTTCTGCAGACACAGTCCAAACTGTTGGCAGGGATGGATTTTTATTCTTCATATTTGTTTTTGGCCTCATCACCCCTGGGTCAAGAGTTGGAGATTGTAAATCCCAACACCTTTGTGTTCCTCACTTGGCTGTCAATTTTTGTGGCTAGGTGGTGGTAGTAAATCCCAGTTTCTAGTCTCCCAGCATATGGTGGGGTACCACAGTTTAGGTGTTGACAAATTGTGTATTTCTGTGACAGAGGGTGGTATAGAGTTCTAAACTGAAGAACCGCATAATTGGGATCTAGACTTAACCAAACTTTGGAACTCTGTGGGTGGGTGTTTGAGAATTAATCCTCCTCCCCTACCACCTGGGAGATGCCAGTCTCTGCAGGGCGTCTGGATCTCTAGGGTCTCTGATAAAATCTCCGTAGATTTCTGCTTCACTGCTATGACTATGAAGTGTCAGGCATCTGCCTTCCAGTGCAGACGCTCCTGTGTGACAACAATGTCCGCTTTCTCTCTTGGGATCCAGAGTCTGAGTGGTCCAGGTAAAGCTTTATTTGTGCCCATTTCAGTCTCTCTGGGTCAGGTGCTTTCTGGGAATTGCTGTGGCTGGCTGCAGGGTTTCTGGTTCTCCCATCTCTGCTCACAGTGCAGCATGGGTAGCTGCATTCCCAGAGATCCCAGCAGCTGGATTCTGTGCCCAGGAGCATTTTCTGGTCCTGGGGAAGCCAATCTTAGATCTGTTTTCACCAAGTTCCCCCACTGGTTTTGAGTCCATTAAAATCAGCCTTCCTCTCTAATCCACAGATTTCCACAAGTCAGTTTTTCTTCATTTTTAAAATTTTTTTATCTGCCACCACGGGGTCACCTTTATCTGCACTTTCCATCCCCTTTGCAGCTCTCACTGGCAGCCATGTTGACACCCAAACTGGTGATTCTCTAATAATGTATTATTGCTTATGCTCAGGTATTTGACTTTCTGTATCCTTAAACAAATTTTTTCTACAGATCATTATTTTCAGTGAGTTCCCTTAGCTGCTGAAAAGCATCTTCCCATTTTGTAAGTATGATGCTGATGAGCTGCTAGGAGATACTCTGCCATCTCTGGAATCCACCCCAGTACACTTCCATGTGAAACTTTCAAATGATTCTGCGGACCCAAATCTGGGATCACAAATGAATGAAGAATGTCTGTCATCACGAAGTGTACAATTCAGAGCAATGCAAATATACAATGAAGGACAAAATTTGACAGATCAAAAGAGAGGTCATGGTGCATGCCAGACATTAAAGGCATCCTAGGAGGAATGTGAGGAAAATCTGGTGAAGATTCCAAAGCATCTGAGAAAGAAGGATGCACTGCACCGATGATCCACAGAAAGCAAGGACTGTGGTATCAAGGTGAGGTAAAGGAAATAGACACATACAAGAACAATGGTAATGCCACATGGTGAGGGCAATCATGCAGAAGTATACAGGTAGGTGCGGAACCCACATGAGGAGTGGCTTGCCCAGCTCTAAGTGGAAGGGCAGTCAGTGACAGTTTTCTATCCAACTGCCTGAACTGAGATGTAGTGGTGGGACAATTAGAAGTCAGAGAGAGATGAAAGTATAAATCAGTTCAATGAACACTGAGAAGCCCAACATGCAGGAACAGGGGGTACAATTGTGTCACCAGGAAATAGGATGGAAGAGGGATCATGATCTTAGTCTTTTTTCTGTTGCGATAACAAAATACCTAAGTGGGGGTAATTTATAAACCAAAGATGTTCATTTGGCTCATGGTTCTGAAGGGTAGGAAGTCTAAAGCATGGTGCATCTGCTTGGCCTCTCAGTAAATCACAACACGGCAGAGGACAGCTAGCATATGAGAAACAAAGAAAGTGTGCCAGCTCAGATCTCGCTTCCTCTTTTTGTAAAGCTACTAATGCCATCAAGGAGTTTCCACCTTCATCCTAAATACCTCCCCAAAATCGCACATGTAAGTATCACTAGCATATAAATTTGGGGATTAAGTTTCCAGTACATGCTGGGGGGACACATTGAAAATACAGCAGAGAGGTCCTAGATATGAGATGGGGGGAAAGTGAAGTCACACGAAGTTTCATCTTATTTCTTACCTAATGTGTTGAAGCTAGCTAAACCCCGGGCTGTCTGGGAAAGTGGTGGTGAGGTCTACGCCAAGACAGCAGTGCAGGGTGAGTACCTGGAAGAAAATGGAGAGGAAGAATAGCTGCTAATTTTATGTGACCACGGGAACTTAGCCTGTATGTCTCCCAAGACTGCAGCAGAGAGGAGAGAAGTTCTGCAGGTAAAGATAATGATTCTGGTGGCACACATCAGACATTTTGTACCTGGGGTGCAGGGGCTACTCAGGCCTGAAAGTGGGAATGTGAACCTCAAATCATGCTCAAAATGAGATTGCATGGGATAGCGCTGGGCCTCTCCTAAGCCATTCCCTTTAACTTGTCTCTAGTCCAGTCACTCTCTGAGTTCAACCAGTCCCACCTCATCAATTATTGAACTGGTTTATCATGTTTCCTTCAAGTTGTATTGTCTAATACTAGCCACAGATATCTGTTGAAAACCTGAAATGTGGTTAGACTGAATCAAGATATACTATAAGCACAAAGACTTAAATGGGAAAATAAAAATGTAAAATATCTCACTGTCAGTATTTTATTTTGGTTAAAAGTTAAAATAATAATTTGGATGGATTTAGCTAAATAAAACATTATCACGTTAATTTTACTTCTTTTAAGTATGCTATGAAATTTTAAATTATAAATGTGACTTCTGTTATGTTTTCATGAGACAGTGCTCTTCCAGTTGTCACTGTAGTGGAGTGACATGATACCACCTGAAAGGCAAAATAAAGTATTAAGACTGCTCATGAGCCACGACATTTAGGATCCCACCTCTTTGAGCACTGAGACTCCTTATCTTCTTCATGTAGTCTAAGTTACCCCAGTTTATCATATCCACCGTATGGGGACGGATGGTAGGTCTGATAATCAAATCCCCGAATCAGCCTCATGGTGAAGGTATCGCTGTGTCTTCTCTTCCTGGTAAGTGCTTGAAACAAACATTGTTACAGAAGGGTACTAGCAAACTGGCCCCTTTCCCACCGTCACCAAAACGAAACAAAAACCTAGGTGTAGTTTGGATTTTAAGTGTCTACAAAGGCCACATTTGATGATTTAGTGTCCAGATTGTTGCTATTGGGACAAGTTGGAAAGTGTGGGAGAAATAAGTCCTGGTGGAGAGTTTTAGGTCATTTGAGGGGTGCTCTTGAAAGGGATTCTGAGACTCTAGTCTCCTCTTCTTTCTCACTTTTTCTACTTCTCTGACATGAGGTGAGAAGTTTTGCTCTATCACGTGCTCCTCTTATGGACCAGCCTCACCACTGGTCCAAAACAAGTCCTACACTGGAACCTCTGAAACCACAAGCCAAGAAAAAAACTTTTCTCTTTATTAGTTGATTATCTACTTATTTGTTACAGTAATGGGAAGCTCACTAACACAACCCTAACTGAGACTTTTTCCATGGTGTAAGTGTTTCCACTGTGGCCAGTTTTACGCCACCAACAGTTTACCAACTGGCTTACATATTCCTGGATATTTTCCCATATGCTGTTATGAGCTCATTCACCAAGCACAGCACACCACTGTCAAATGCCTAGCTGTTTGATGAGCCAGAGAATGAAATGTGAGTTTAAAGCTGCCCAGTAGAGCTTTCTGCACTGATAAGAACGTTCCATAATCTGTACTATGTGGTTATTAAGCACTTGAACTATGGCCAGTGTGCCTGAACATTTTTAATTTAGTTTAATTTAACTTAAAGCAAATAGTCATTTGTGACTAGCGGCTATGCTATTGGACAATTGGACACCAGATCTGAAGATATATAAAATAGATAAAAATTCCTGATTTTGTTATGCAAAGAACTCTCATTTTTAGGGATACAGGAAGAAGAATGAGAGAGAGAGAGAGAGAGAGAGAGAGAGAGAGAGAGAGAGAGAGAGAGAGAAACTATGAGAACACATGCATTTCTCAAGAGGAAATTAAAAAATTCATACCTCATTAAAAAGATATATGTATATATATATGACCAGAAGCACCTTATGTTTGTCTTAATCACATAAGATTCATCAATTTCATGTTCATTGTTCCACATTTCAGATGAACTCACTATCTCATTGATTCATTAAAAAGTCATGGATCAATGAAGCCAATATTCATTCAGACAGCAGATTTTAATCAATTCTCTTTCTTAAAGCTCATTTCACTGCACTCCAGAATCCTGACCTTAATGATTGACCCAAAGTTTGTAAATTCATCCTAATAGAGATGATACAGTAATTTAATTGTTTAATTAATTCCAATTAACAAAAATATATTAATCAATCTGTTGGTAGAAATTTTGATTGAATTAGCAATACTGACTGTGTGCTTAATAAAGATTTTGAAAGCAATGAAATATCTCATGATCAGAATGTTTCCTACATTCAGAAAAAATGTTACTTATAAAAACAAATGAATCCCTCTTTTAAACACTGTAGAATTTCTGATTACTTCTGCTTCAGAATTGCCGGGTCCTACAGGAACAAAAAATCAAAACAGACACTATTATAGTTGACCTCAAAGGCAAACTAAGTAGTTTCAATGATAAGTGTATATGAATTGCAGATCTGTTTTAAAACCACATTTTGAAGAGCATCCCAGGTGATTCTTATGCAGCCTAACTGATGAAAACCCTCCCAAGCCCAAAAACCTGGCAAAATATGGTCAATGTCACCAATAGCTCTTATCTTCCTACCAACAAAGTTACCCTTTGTATGTTTAGTTGCTTAACATCTACATTCAGCCACTGCTCCATAGACAGCATTCAATACATTTTACAGTGCAGATAATCCTGGACACCTGTTACTGAGTAATGGCAAGTAAAATTCTGAGTCTCAGTGTCCAAAACTCACTGGAATATGTTTACCTACAAAATATTAAAAAAATAAAAAAATCAATGGTCTGTGAAGGAGGTCAATCTCTTCTGGCCAACACATGGCTAAGATTGTAAACCCAACAACTCATTTGTACCTCCCACCGACTCTCTATTCCAATATGGACAAAATTAGCTTAAAAAGTATCTTTCTCTCCAATGACTGTACAAACATAATTAGGATGAAATATTTCATCGTCAAAATCTAAGCGGTTCAGGGCTTTACCTCTAAACATTGGGGAAGTATTCATCAAGAGATCTTTGGGGTTTTCTCCCCCTAGGAATTATAAAACTAATTTGAATTAAAATATAATTCAAAATAGTTATCTGATTTGCCTTAAATACCTGGACTAGAAGAGGTACAGTAGAGTCTTAGTCTTTTCCCTTAACAATGTGGAAAAAGACCAGCATGGTACCACATGCTTGTAATACCAGCAGTTTGGGAGGCTGAGGCAGGAGGATTACAAATGCAAGTCCAGTCTCAGCAACTTAACAAAGTCCTAAGCAACTCAGTGAGATCTTGTCTCAAAATGAAAATAAATCCAAAGAGCTGGGGATGTGGCTCAGTGGTTAAGCATCCCTGGGTTCAATTTTTTTTTTTTTTTAATTTTTTGATTCATTGAACACAAATGGAGTTCAGCAATTGTTTCTCTGGTGGTACACAAAGTAGAGTCACACCATCTGTGTATTCACACATGTACACAGGGCAATGATGTCTGTCACACATACTATTATTATTCTTACCCCCCAACCTCAAACTCACCCCTCCTTTCCCTCTATGCTCTTTATCCTTCCTCAATTCTTGCCATCCTTCCACCCCGCATTATGCATCATTATTCGCTTATCAGAAACCATTCGGCCTTTGGATTTTTGGGATTGGTTAATCTCACTTAGCAAAATAGTCTCCAACATCATCCATTTACCTACAAATGCCATAATTTTATTCTTCTTTATGGCTGAGTAATATTCCATTGTGTATATATACCACAGTTTCTTTATCCATTCATCTATTGAAGGGCATCTAGGTTGGTTCCACAATCTAGCTATTGTGAATTGAGCAGCTATGAACATTGATGTGGCTGCATCACTGTAGTAATCTGATTTTAAGTCCTTTGGGTATAGGCCAAGGAGTGGGATAGCTGGGTCAAATGGTGGATCCATTCCAAGTTTCCTAAGGAATCTCCACACTGCTTCCCAGAGTGGTTGCACCAACTTGCACTCTCACCAGCAATGTATGAGTGTACCCTTTTCCCCACATCCTTGCCAACACCTGTTGTTGTCTGTATTCTTAATAAAAAACATTCTAATTGGGGTAAGATGAAATCTTAAGGTGGTTTTGATTTGCATTTCTCTTATGATGAGGGATGTTGAACATTTTTTCATAAATCTGTTGATTCTTTCTAGATCTTCCTCTGTAAAGTGTTTGTTCATTTCCTTGGCCCATTTATTGATTGGGTTATTAGTATTCTTGGTGTAAAGATTTTTGAGCACTTTGTAGATTCTGGAGATTAGTGCTCTATCTGAAGTATGTGTGGCAAAGATTTCCTCCCACTCTGAGGCTCTCTCTTCACATTTCTGATTGTTTCCTTTGCTGAGAAAAAGCTTTTTAGTTTGACTCTATCCCAATCATTGATTCCTGCTCTTATTTCTTGCACTTTGGGAGTCATGTTAAGGAAATCTGGTCCTAGGTCAACGTGATGAA
>JAJEJO010002845.1:188091-220291 GCA_020662805.1 Glaucomys volans | reverse complement strand
TTTTGGTGATGATCTGTACCTCTTTTTCTAGGGCTTTGAGCTGTAATGTGAGGTCATTGATTTGTTGACTTTTCATTCTTTTATTAAATGCACTCCATGCAATGAATTTTCCTCTTAGCACTGCTTTCATAGTATCCCAGAGATTTTGATATGTTGTATCTTTGTTCTCATTGACCTCTAAGAATCTTTTAATTTCCCCCCTAATGTCTTCTGTTATTCATGTATCATTCAATAGCATATTATTTAATCTCCAGGTCTTAGAGTAGTTTCTGTTTTTAACTTTATCATTGATATCTAACTTCATTCCATTATGATCTGATAGTATACAAGGTAGTATCTCTATGTTTTTGTATTTGCTAAGAGTAGCTTTGTGGCATAACACATGGTCTATTTTAGAGAAGAAACCATGAGCTGCTGAGAAGAAAATGTATTCGCTTTTTGATGGATGGAATATTCTATATATGTCTGTTAAGTCCAAATTAGTGATTGTTTCATTGAGTCCTATGGTTTCCTTGTTCAATTTTTGCTTGGAAGATTTGTCCAACGGTGAGAGAAGATTGTTAAAGTCCCCCAGGATTATTGTGTTTTGGTCTATTTGATTCCTGAAATTGAGAAGGATCTGACTGACGTATGTGGATGCACCATTGTTTGGTGCATAAATATTTATGATTGTTATGTCTTGCTGATTTATGCTTCCTTTAAGCAGTATGGAATGTCCTTCTTTATCCCTTCTGACTAACTTTGGCTTGAAGTCTGCTTTATCTGAAATGAGGATGGAAACTCCTGCTCTTTTACTCAGTCCATGTGCATGGTATGTTTTTTCCCAACCTTTCACCTTTAGTTTGTGGGCATGTTTTTCCATGAGATGAGTCTCTTGAAGGCAGCATATTGTTGTGTCTTTCTTTTTAATCCAATCTGCCAGTCTATGACTTTTGATTGATGAGTTTAGGCCATTTACATTCAGGGTTATTATTGAGATATGACTTGTATTTCCTGCCATTTTAGTTTTTTTTGGAGTTTTTAGCTTAACTTTGTTTCTTCTTTGATTGACTCTTTCTTTAGGGTAATTCCTCCCCATGTTGACTGAGATTGTTGTTTCTCGTTTCTTCCTCTTCGAATATTTTGTTGAGAATATTCTGTAAGGCAGGCTTTCTCTTTGTGAATTCTTTAAGCTTTTGCTTATCATGGAAGGATTGTATTTCGTCATCAAATCTGAAGGTAAGTTTTGCTGGGTATAAGATTCTTGGTTGGCATCCATTTTCTTTCAGAGCTTGAAATATGTTGTTCAGGCCCTTCTTGCTTTTAGGGTCTGGGCTGAGAAATCTGCTGATATCTGTATTGGTTTCCCCCTGTAGGTAACCTGATGCTTTTCTCTCGCAGACTTTAAAATTCTATCTTTTTTTTATATGTTAGGTATTTTCATTATAATGTGGCTTGGTGTGGATCTGTTGTAATTCTGTGTATTTGGTGTCCTGTAAGCCTCTTGGAATTGATTTTCCATCTCATTCATCGTATTTGGGAAATTTTCTGATATTATTTCCTTGAACAGATTATTCATACCCTTGGTTTGTATCTCTGTGCCTTCCTCAATCCCAATAACTCTTAAATTTGGTCTTTTCATGATGTCCCATATTTCTTGGAGGTTTTGTTCATGATTCCTAACCATCTTCTCTGTTTGTTCGACTTTGTTTTCAAGATTAAATATTTTGTCTTCATTGTCTGAGGTTCTGTCTTCTAAGTGATCTATTCTGTTAATTATGCTTTCTTTTGAGTTTTTAACTTGGTTTATTGTTTCCTTCATTTCCTTGTTTCCTTCAAAGATTTCTGTTTGTTTTTTCTCTCAGAATTTCTATCTCTTTATTGAAATGATTTTTTGCTTCCTGCAATTGCTCTATTAGCTGATTATTCATAGCCTGAATCTGCTCTCTCATCACATCATTCTCTTCTCAGATCATTTTAATTATGAACATTCTGAACTCCCTTTCTGTCATTCCTTCTACCATGCTGTCTTTGGGTTCTCTTGATATATCATCTAGGTTTGTTTGGGACACTTTCTTCCCGTGTTTTCTCATGTTGCTTGTGTATCTTCCCCTCTAGTAGTGCAAATCAGAGGGATTGCGAATTCCCTGTAAAGTCTTAAAGTATCCCTGAAGATTTCCAGTAACTCGCCAGATGTTTGAGAGGTGCTTGATGAAGCGGTGACCCAAGAAAGCTGCTGTCCCACTACCTCCAGGTTGGGAATGATCAATGCTTCTGGGCAGAGGCAGCCTGGTGTTGATAGACAATCAGATACAGCAAGGTGGTAGGGTGTGGACCTGGGCACGAGACCAAGTTGGGGTGGGGGCACAGAACTGTGCTTAGTGATGGAGACACTGGGCTTGAGAGCCCAGGCAGGCCTGAGCTCATCACTGGGGTCTCAGTTGGTGGCAGGTGGTCACTCTCTGCCAGGGAAGCTGCAAAAGGACGCCAAAGGGCCCAAACTCTCCACTGGAGTTGGCGCTGCCTCTGCTCCAGGCCAGATCTCACCAGGAGCCTCAGTGCCGTGGCCCTGTCCGAAGACCTGAGCTCAGTTCTGAGGACTCAGGCAGCCGAAGATGGTCTCTCTCTTGGGTTCAATCTTTAGCATCAAAAAAAAAAAAAAAAAAAACAAGAGTAGGAAAGAAGAACACGTTAGATGAAGTCATAATGTACAATGACCAAGGGCTGAGCACTTTATAGTCTAAACAAACTCTATTTTCAGGTTTTGTTTGTATCTATAGCAAGTTTACCTGAACCTCTGCCATATTGTGTTGCTTTCATTGCTGGAAGGATTCAACGCTTGAATGTTCTTAGATATTTTAAACTTTCTGAATAATTTTTCTCATTGTCATATTATTTTAACTTCTTTCTTTCAGAATTACTTGTGAAAGGGTTAACAATCCCTAAAACTAATCTTCAAAATGGTCAATAGGAAAAAAATACCATTTCACTTAGAAAATCCTTGTGCTTATGAAAATACACTCTTGATTTTATTAACTTTTATGAACTTTTTCCTTGATATCCAAAAAGGGGTCTGTCATTTTAAAACTCTGTGAGGCAATATGATGCAGCTCAACCTAAAACAACTCCCTCTTCTACAAAATGTGCAGATATTGAGAAATACCTGTTCTTTCCCACAGCTCCCTTTCCTCCAAATACATCCAAGGTGCAAACTAACCCCTTCCTGATTAGAATATCCAACTTCAGACCTGCTTATTTGACAAATTAAGCTTTAACAAACTGCTAAAGAAGAGGGTTCAAAACACAATGAATCTTGGCCATGCAGTGTGGACAACTCTGAATTGGTTCAATTATCAAAACACAGGGTGCTCAATTATCTTTAAATGAGTCCTGCCTTTTCATTTACTTGGCCAATTCAGTGAGTAAAGAAAACAGAAAAATACTCTTGGTAATCTATTATTTTAACAAAAAAATTACAAAAATGAAAATGCCTCCTACTTTCAAGATAAACTTCACCTAGACGATCTGAAATAGTTCCTGGACTTCATCACTCTGCATCCTCATCTACATTTTCTTCATAGCACTCATTGTTATCAGACATTATTTTCTCACTTATTTTTGTTTCTCCCATCCCAACTGGAATGTAATCTCTGTGAGACCAAAGACTTGCTTGCTTTCTCTTGCCCAGCAGGTTTCCAGACACTAGAGACTGAAGTAGCTTTGGCATGCAGCAATCATTCGTTGGGTAAATAATTGAACAGTCTGCCCACTTAGCACATTCTCTCATAATTATATTTGACATGTCGCTCTCTCCTCCTTATGTTCTTGCCCTCTCTAAGTCCCAGGAAGACAGGAAGTATTTCATCTTCACTTTCTATGCTCCCAAAGTAGACACTCAGTAAATTGTTGTGATGAATGAATGAATGAATTTGGGTTTAAAGACTAATTTCCAAAGTTCAGGTTCTTTTTCCTATACTATCACACCTAAATTCATCCTGTGAGAAGTTAATAGGAATTCGGGGGTTAGGGAAAGTTCTTTAGTCCAATAAGCTCAGGTCAATGCCAGTTAAAGATTAGCATTCCATTCGCCATGTGGCTTTGGGCATGTTTCCAGTACAGGTGCTCTGTGAGTCATCAAGAGAAACTTGAGCATGTCAGGCAGCTTAACCTCTGGACAATCCTGTCTGACAGGGCAACCTATCAGGTATAGAACAGTCAGCCTGACTCAGTAGGAAATTAGTTTCATTTGTTCATGACCACAATCATTAAATCTTTTTGGGCTTCAAAGGATCACATTGAGTTTTGGAGTATTTATGCCAGATGGAAAAAAAAATAGTACCACATTTTTAGGCTTCCTATTAGGTTATTTGTTGGTTGCCCAACTCTGCTATCCTTAGTCTTAGAAGGAGTACCTTGTCAAGCTGGCCCTGGCTGCAATGTGACCTTCACTTCTCTTGTGCCTCCACAGCTTTCCTGTGGAGACTCCGCTGCAGTGGTCCAGACTGTGGAGTCAGCCTTTGATTCAAACCTTAGTTTCTCATTGGTATAACATGCATAATAGCAATCACTGCATGCTTAACTGAGAGGAGTGCATGTATGAGACAGTACATATTTATGCTTAAAAAATATGGTTTTACTCCTGTTTGGTTTTGTTCAAGTCCATTCAAAATCACATATTTCACATCACATTTGTGGAGGAGCCTCTAGAAATGATCTGCCACCAGCCAGCACTCGGCTCTGTGTATCCTCAATACCACACCAACAACTTCTTACGTCCTTATCAATTTCATGATAACCTATCTTTACCCTCTAGTGTAGACATGGACTTGAAAGTTCCCAGCTGAGTCCCAACCCAAAGCTCCCAGCCAGTACCAAGTTGGAAAAAGTCACTCAACAGTACTATCTTCAGAATCAGGAACTATTACCATGTCCAAGTTCAACTCAGCCCCATCATCTTCTCCATCACAATTTGTAATTATCATCTGCAAGTGATCAATGAAACAACTTTTCCGTAGAATGAATCTGTTTTTAGAAATAAAACTTGAACACTGAGAAAGAAATCGGAAATCGACCAGCTCTAAAAAAAAAAAAAAATCAAGAGAACAATTTTGATTGTAATCACTAAAAAAAATCATTGCAATTAATATATATATAGAGAGAGACACTATAGAAATCCAGACTTCTCCTTTTAAAGAGCCACTACGATAAGTATTATAGACCTGGTGAAGGTCAAATAGAATTGACTTGTCAATCATGACCATGGAGCACTCTCTAGATACACATGGGAGCCTCAGAGCACCCTTTCCTATGTGGTCAGACTGCTGGGGTTCAAATCCAGCTGTCATGAGTCATGAGCATGAGCAGCCTGAGTGTCAGTTTCCTTGCCTGCAAAATGGGGCAAATAATATGCCTTATATCAAGGATTAAGTGAGATTAAATAAAACAATCATAATGACGCTTGGGAACAGTACGCTTTTCTCATTGTTATTACATCCCCACCAATAACCTATGTGGAAAAGGAAAGGAAAGACAAAGGAATTTTATTGGTTATATACTCACTGCACTAACCTAAAGCTTGCATGCCCTTCACTTGCCACAAGAACATGGTGGCCTAGGAAGCAAGAGAGCTGCAGATTATCTCAGTGTGAATCCCTATTCTACCACTTAACTGTGAATTAACTGCTCATTCCCACAAGTTCCTCGTCCTGAAACAGTGCTACTAACACCCATTTCATAGGATTGCTGTGAAAATTAAATATGAAATAAACATTAAAAGGAGCTTCCCTTCCTTCTTTATCACAGCCCCTGCTATGGTTTGGATCTAGAATGTCCCCTAAGGGATTATGTGCTGAAGTCCTGGTTTCCAGCCCCCTTCACTATTGGTAGGTGGTGCAAACCTTGTGAGAGGAAGTTAGGTCATTGGGGACATGCCCTTGTAGGGGATATTGGGATCCTACCTCCTTTCTGTCTCTCTCATTTTGCTTCTTGGAAGATTTGAGGTGAAACCCCCTCTTCTTCCACATACTCCTGCTTTGATATATTGTGATATCGCAGCCCAAAGCAACAGGGCCATGGAACCATGGGCTGGCATCTCTGAACCATAAGCCAAAATAAAACTTTTCTTCCTTTTAAGTTGATTATCTCGGGTATTTTGTCACAGCAACAAAAATCTAACACAATCTTTGTTTCCTTGATAGCCCTTTCCATATTATCAGGTTCCCCCTCACTCCTCTGACTTCCAATCCTATGGCTCACTCTCCTTCAGATCACCCTAGCAACCAGTCTTCTTCACATTTGTTGAAAACTTCTGACTCCTGATTGTTTTATGGCCTGTGGCTCTTGTCTACCTCTCCTTCTAGCTGGAAGTAACTTAGAGTCTCCTTTCAAATCTTACTTTCTCAAGAATCATAACTAAATCGCTTCATTTATAATCCCAACTTTTGCTTTCTGTGGCCATCTATATTGCTTCTTTTCCACAGCCTCTGTCACTTTTTAATGCAAAATAAGAATTGAGATTTTATCGTACTTACTGTTTCTTGCCTATCCCCCACCACCAGACTATAAACTGAAGGAGGTCATGGGATTCACATCATTTTAGTCACGGAAGTTTCTGAAATCCTAGAACAGTAAATTGTTGGTACTCAATAAATAGGTATTTGATGATGACATTAAATTTTAAAAGTATTGTGCCATCTCTAAGCTTTGCTTCATTTGCTGAAGTTATGACCAGTTTTAGGGAAAGAAGATAAGACGATTTCCAAAATCTTATACTGAACAAGAATAAAGCCATGAAGACAGACGGAACGAGAAAACTGAAGGTGGAAAGTACAAGTAAAAGACTGAGGCAGAAGGCAAAGGGAAAAATTAGAATTCAGGGAGAAAAGATAGGCAAGGAGGAATAAGAAATTAGGAAAGTATAAAAGGAAATCTTAAACACAAAATATGAAATGCAACCAGAAAATAAAATGCCATCAAGTTCAGATTAAAAGTAGAATTAAACTAAAACTCACCAAGTGGTTCGGTGCTCAGCCATTCAGTTCTCACCTTGGTGTTCTAATCTCTACTTATTATTAAAGAATCTTTTCTTTTTTTAATACAATCATAGGAAAAATCAGTCTTTAACCTAGTCAGTAAAAAATTATACTTAGTGTCAGAGCATTATAACCTTACTTAAAAGCTTCTTGATTCTCTCTATATATTTATATTTACTCACAAATTTAGCATTTTCCCATGCTCTTTGTTTCTCTGCATAGATCTATTTCCATATTCCCTTTAATATTTCTTGTCCTGAAAATCTGATACTAGTGAAGTCTTTCAGCTTTTGTATATTTGAAAAAAGTATTTCACTTTTATTTTAAAAGGCATTTGAACTGAGTATAGAATTCTAGGTTGACCTTTTCCTCTTTCTCTCTCTTCCTTCTTTCCTTTCTTCTTTTTTCTTTTCTTTCATTCCCTTTCCTTTTCTTCCCTTTCTTTTCTCCCCTCCCTTTCTCTCATTTTCTTTCTGCTGCATGTCTTCTTGCTTTCCTTATTTCAAACCAGAAGTCTATTCTTTGTTCCTCTGTATGTTATGTGCACTTCTCTCCCTCAACCTGGTGTTAAGACTTTTCTATATACATTCATTTAAGAAATTTCATTAATAAATGTGGAATTCCACAATTCCATATTTTTTTCAAAATTACCATATTCTTTTTTATACTGGCTCACTGAATTTCAATGCTGTAATTGGTGTTAAAGAGCACTCTGTTCAAATTCCTCATTTTTATAGAAGGAAAACCTAGAATAAAAATCTGTGATTGCTAATGCGATTAACAGATGTAAAGACATTTTGAAAAGGAATGAATCTGTAATGTAAAGATAAGAAACAGAGATGTAGGTGCATGTTAGGTTCAAAATGTTGGCAGAATATTCATGTAAATCTTTGCAATAGGCAGTTGAAGATCTTAGAATGAAATGAGGTCTGGTATATGTGAATTTCTTTTAATTTCCCCAAATGTACAAATTTATTTGAATTTCCCCAGAGGAGAAAGTGTAAGATCCAAGGTAGATTACAGAACATTAGCCAAAAAGAACATCTAAGACTGAGGAACAGAAAGAGAACATTTGAAGAAATATCAAAAATGTGGAAGATGAAAGATAATATAAAAATCAAGTGAAAAAGTAGTACTAATTAAAGAAAATGTTCCGTGAAAGAGTGGGTGCTCCTTAGTACTTGGAATAGTTGAGAGAGGAGAAAGAAGGTTGAGATTGAGAACTCATAATGGAATCTAGCAAGTTATGTTTACTCATAACTTTCAAAATAATAGTGTTTTAGAAGGATTGGAGTTAAAAAATCTACATTTGAGATTAATATAAATTTGGAAATAATATCATTTTACTCAGTGACACATATATAATGCTTACCATTACTCCATAAACTATTCCAAATGCTTTATAAGTATTAATTCATTTAATTCATATTCAAACATCATTATCATCCCCACTTTTCAGATAAGAAAATTGAGGCAGAGAAGAGTTAAGTACTTGACCAAGACCACATACCTCCCAGGTGATAGAGCCAGGATTCAGACTCACATCCTTGTGGTCTTGCTTTGCTGCCAAATCTGTACTTTTAATCATTAATTTACAATAGCTTTCTGAGCTCAGGGGAAAGAAAGCATAGATAAGTCCTGTTTATTATTTTCTCTTTTTGGAAAAAACCTAATTAATAAAAGAGCTGCAGATCTGGACGGGCAGAATGGAAGAAATTACATCACATCAAAAGGATTTTGTCAGTTTCTGATCAATGTAAGATTAAAATGCCTAAGAAAATTCTGTACTTAATTATTAAGAATCCACGATTTTGATTCCAACCCAAACTTTTATAAATTATTTTTGCTCTCCAAGATTGTAGGACTAGAAGGTTATAATTTTTCTGATGTTTTGTAAATCTGCAAATAATACACTGAAGTAAGTTAAAATAAATTAAAGACAGATCAAGAAAAAAAGCACAGACTTGTTGACATCCTTTGAAAGACTTAACACTTGGGGAAAAGCATGATGGTGAAAGGTATGGACTTAATAGGGATCAAGTGGAATTCTTGAACTGAATAATACCAATAATTTTCTCCTGTTTAAACAGCTCATCATTCATGTCAGCTCATCTATAACTTAATTCAATGCTAAAAAGGAATGAAAACACATAGGCCCTGGGATATCCTAACTCTTAACATTTTTTGAAGACTTAATTTTTTAAAGCAGTTTTATATTCATGATGAATTAAGGGAAAAGTACAAAGATTTCTCCCTATGTACCCTGCTTTCCTTGTTCAAAGCCTTCCTTTTATGAACATCCCCCACCAGAGTAGTGCATTTGTTACAGCTGAAGAATTGACATTGACACATAATTATTATCCAAAACCCAGAGTTTCCATTAAGCTTCACTCTTGGTGGTATACATTTTATGGGATTGGACAAATGTACATGTATTCATTTTCTTAGTACTTTAGAGTAATTTCACTACACTAATACTCCTCTGTGCTCCATTTTTTCACTCCTCCTTTTCCCCCAACCCCTGAAAACTACTATTTTTTTTTTCTTAATACATATCAACAATTAATTTTATCCATATTGTAGACTGAGAGATTGGCATTATCTTTTATTTTTCTTTTAACTCCTTGCAAATTTTTTTCTTAGATTTGGCATGTATCACAATTAAGCACTTCTTCTAATGTATATTGGAAATGAGAACACCTAAAGGATTTTATGAATGCTTAAATAATAAAATAACTCACTGCTGGATTATACTAACCCCTTGCCATGCATCTTAACCAAGAGCAGAAATTGTTAAATACATAATTTCTAACAATGTCTAATTTTTTTAATAACACACACCATCTTTTAAATATTTTTAATATTTTAAAAATAAATCTTTTAAATATTTTATATCTCCTTTGCTCATCGTGAGACCACCATGATAGTTGCAAGACTTTAAAATTGAAAAGATTTCTCTCTTCTATGGTTATTTCCAGTAACACCGTCAGTAGTCATCACTTAGTGCTAGCAGGACTGGTAGTAACAACTACACTTTTCCTTCTACTGCTATGACTCCATAAATTCTACAACTTCTACCATTCTATTGTTGTTTTTAATTGACAAATAATAACACATTTTGAGGGAATGGAGTGAGAATTCTATACATGTATACAATGTACAATGATGATCAAATCAGGGTAATTAGCATTTACCTCTTTTTATTTTTATCTTTTTTTTCTGTTGAGAAGTGTTGAACTCCTTTCTTCTAGTTATATATAAAATATGTTATAATTTTTGAAAACTATATCACCTTACTATGCTACAGAACATTGAAATTAATCCCTCCTATTTAACTATATTTTGGTACCTATTATTTAACCTCTTTCTATCCCCATTTCTCTTATTCTTTGCAGCCTCTGGTGACCACTATTCTGTTCTCTACTTACATGAAATTAACTTTTTTAGCTTCCACGTGTGAGTAGGAACTTGCAATATTTGTTTTTCCATGCTCTCTTATTTCACTTAACATATTGTCTCTTAATGGTCAGAGTATAAGTGGTATTTTTCACTCTCAGAATTATGGGAAAATTGAACTTAGACCCATTATTAACACCGGAAAGTACTGCATTCACATGAAAACACTTACTTATGAAAACATATACGCAAATCTCAAAAGAAGGTAAAAATAATACAATGAAGTACTCTGTTGGTTTGTGTCAAAGTCTGCTTGACCCTGTTTACTGGCTTTACTGTTATTTTACCTGATAAAATGTTCTGGTCCTTTCTCTCTGTGAAGAATGCTTTGACTGATCCCCTGTCTTCCCAGTCAAGAGAGAAACAGCAGCTACAGTCAAAGTGCACCTCATGTTTTGTATGTTGCTTTTTTCTTATTTGAAAAGACTTAAAATGCTCACCCTCAAAGTCCACTAAGGCATCACAGCTGAACCAAACCTTGTACATGTCTCCCACATCCAAGATGCAATCTAGGGTCCAAAAGAAAGTAGGCAAATTAACTGCTCTGTATTAATAGTGGTTAGTGATAATCTCTGACTTTGGAACACCATAATAGGTGTCTTTAAAAGCAGGCTTCATTTGATCCTCACAATAGACCTGCCGTGGCCCTATTGGGCCCATTTTACAAGGGAAGAAATCAGGGTTCAATCCTAAATAGAAAAATTAATACTTAAACTCTGGTCCTTCTGAACCCCAAGAAAACCATCTGGCCAACCTCTATGTCTATTGCAGCCTGTCAAAGTTACAATTCATATTAGTAGTTGATTGTGTCTGATTAGAGTTATTGAGAAAATGATTTATTTATTTATTAATTTCATGATTGACTGTCTTTTAAAAATCTGTCAGACCAGCAGGCCACCAGAGCAAAGAAAGTCTGTAGCGTAGCACATATTTCTGTGGGCAAAGTGTTCTGAGGTATGCAATTGAGTGGCTCATGGAATATTCATGGGAAACACTGGTTAAGTATCATGCCACTAACTACTGTCAGGTCACTCTCTAATGCTAGTTTATCACACTGGGAAACTCACATAGGTCAATACTTGTGAAGTTGTGTATAAATAAATGATGCTATTCTGAGCTGTTTTAAATTAAATTCCACTAAAATTTTTTTTTATAAAATTGGGTCATTATAAAAGACATCTCTTTGAAAATATTTATGTGCTCTAGGACACAAACAATAAAAGAAAAAAGGAGAAAGTCAGTGAATCATCAGAGTCAAAGAGAAGGTCATTGTGTCTAGTTCACATGGAACTATCCACCAAAAGTTTGGTCTGAAGCTTGCCTTTCTTGCACAAGGCAGACAGAGAAAGTAGCCCAGTTTAGTCCCTTTCTTTGCAGATGGGATTTTAACCATTATGGGTTTGTGTGTTACTTAAGAGACATTGAGCAGAGCGTGGTGGTTGCCCTTTATGGTGCTGGTGGTAGTTGGTGGACAGATTGTAGACACGTGTTGGAGAAATGTACTTAACTATTTTATCCAACTAAGGACTTTTTTAATTAAAAGCTCAGAGAATGCCAATTTGTTAGATATTAAGTGGCTCACCAAGATTTAGGTTTCTTACCCACGTAACGAACCATCTGCACACTTTAAATCTTAAATTGCTGGAAAGTATCCAAAGCGACACTGAATTAATAAAGACCGTACAAGGCTTCAGTCTCAATCTGGAGGCCTGCATTGAGCAGAAAGCCGTCATAGACCACCTTTCTCTCCCCCCACGGAAATGCCTGATAATTCATGAACTTTGAAAAATTGCAGAGCTGGTTGGCATAGATGACGTTACAATTTCCAGGAGGATTCACAGATTTTGTAAGTGGTATAGTGGCTTTTGCGGCTTCAGAACCACAGAACCTCAGGTGTCTCTGAACTATCATTATTCACCTTCCCTGTGGCCCCATGTCAACATATCTATGAAGAAGACAAAGGGTCCCTAGATAGCAATGGGTCTGTTCATTCCAAACCTCTCTTTTGGGACCTGGCAACGTGGCCAAAGACTTGACAATTTTTAGTAAGAATTAGCTCCAGTGCAGTGTCCTTTCTCTAATAAAACATCAGTAATAGAGATTCATAATCACAAATAAAACTTTCTAAACACCCTCCCTAACTCCATCAGTGTCAAGATCAGAAATTCTAGCAGTATCATTGAAGTTTCAACAATTGTTTTGGGGGTCATACAGTTCCCTTTTTTCGCAAAAAAAAAAAAAAAGAAAAGAAAGGTTATTAAGTACATTGTTGTCATTATTTGTAATTTTGTTAACAATTCATATATTGAATAATTAACATGCTACTGCTAATTGTACCATTATGACAAATTAATCATTTCTGGGTATCACAGTCATTTTTCACCCATTATTAAGCAGGTGTGGTGGCACATACTTGCAATCCCAGCAACCTGGGTGGCTGAGGCAGGAGAACCACCGGTTCAAGGCTAGTCTCAGCTACTTAGTGAGGCCCTAAGCAACTTAGCATGACCCTGTCTCAAAACAAAAATTAAAAGGACTGGGGTTGTAGCTCAGTGGTAAAGCATCCTTGTGTTCAATCCTCAATGCCAATCAATCAATCAATCAATGGAAGGGAAAAAAAAAGCTTGGGTAGCTTTGGGATATAGACAACTTCATCTTGCTACATCTGTCCCATCATGACCTCACAACTCATGAACTAACAATGGGCATTAGCCTTTAGGAAATGTGTTCTTAGAATTCACACTTCCCAATAAACTAAATTTTGGCTATTCAGTATGACAGTTCTACTCTTTTACAAAATGATTTGCAATCAAGGGTAAAGCTGAAAGTGAAGCAAATGTTAACAGATTGCATACAAAGGGGAGCAGATATTGAAGCCATGAGTACCAGCCAGCACTGTAGTTAGCTGTGCCCAGAGAGAGATGGGTTGTCCTCACAATGAGACCAGGAATTTGAAAATAAACTCTTCTGGTGACTATCATTATTGTTATTATGAACATTTTCATACTCAAGAGCAATTCCATGCACAACCTCTCCTTTAATCTTTGCTGTAAGTCCAGAGACCTGGATGATATTATTTACATCTTATAGGGGAAACCATAGAGATAAAATGATTTACCCAAGGCCACTTTGCTGACACATTTGAGAGCTGAAACCAGAACATCATTCTTTCCACCATCTTGGCCAGTTTTAGGAAGAGTGATAGCTCCCGAACAAAGATCAAAGTGTCTGTTCCTCAGTCTTCTCTGTGCAGCACCCCTGCTCTGGGTGTGGAGAAGGCTGGAACTGGCACATATTGAGGGAGGAATTGTGGAAATCAGTGTAAGAACAATTGTAACTAGGGAGTGATTGCTTTTCTCTGCTTAGAGACTATATACTTTGTTAATAGGAGTTCTGTCAGAATCCTTAAAAGTGTTTTAGAAATTAAGGGGACTTTACAGAAATAACAAAGCAGCTTTTATAAAACAGACTGTAAACAGAAAAAGTGATTTTGCAAATCCAACCCTAGGTGCAAACAGAGTGATACAGTCTGGGAATATCTTCAGAGGGTCTGTTCTGCCTTTTCTCCCATAAATATGATTCTTAATTAAAGGCAAATACAGTGAACTGTACATATGCTTCCCCTGGGGACTTCTAAAACCCACATCTTTCACTGCCCTGAACTCAGATCTCAACTTATATCCCAATGATCATACTAAATCTTTATGTATTGGAATTTCTTGGTTTAGACAGATAATGAATCTTACAGTCAGCCCACTCATGAAGGAAAATACCTCACAACCTAAGAATCATGCCCTGGGCTTCAAGTTCTTACTAATAAAACAAAAATTTTGCACATCAGTGTCTTCATGGATTTGTTTCCCCTCTTTCACAAAAGGATGCTGTCACAGACATTGCATACCAACATTGAAAAATACCTGGAAGCCATTTAAAAGTGTGTTTTGCTGCACTCAGTGGCTTGGATTGCTGTCGAAATGGCTTGTTTTGTTTTGTTGTTCTAACTTGGCTTTCCAAAGTCTCGGGTTTTACTTGGTATCTTTCACTGAATTACATGCACAACAGAGATCCATTTGCAACAAAACGCCCCTCCTACTCACTGATTCTAAGATGTTCTTAGATAAACAGATTTTTATGCTTTACTATTTTAGTTAGATCCATCAGAGCTTTGGCCCCTAGCTATTTGCTAATCGCTTTATTTCTTTGCCATATTTTTCTTCCTTGCCACTTAGAACACTTCAAAATTTTATTCCATAATTAAGCTTTCAAAAATTTTGTCTAAGTTACTCCTTCTCATCTTTACTTTCTTAGGGATACATCCTATTTTATCATGCCAGTGATTTAACCTGTGAGTTAACCAGATCTGTTCATCATGACATCAGTTTTAGTTTGCAATTAAAAACCACGCAATGCCAAGTACTCCATGTTGCCTTCAGAAATGAATATTTGAATTCCCATAAAACCTTTATTGATTGAAGACAGAAAAAAAAACAATGAGGTAGCATTCGTGTCAATTTTTTCTAACTAGAATGTTTTCCACGAAACATCAATTTAATGTTGCACCTGCTGTTCTGATTATTATATTGTATTTAAACATTGATAAAACATCACAATTCATTCAGGAGGAAAATCATCAGATTAAAACAAACAATCCTGTTGAGGATACAGATGTCCTAGTAGGATATGATAGGCAACCATGAAATATATGACTTTTCCTCCTAGGTCTTGACCAGTAAGAATTGTGGCATTATGGTCCTCAGTGGTCAGGGAGTTACCTATCCAAGTGCACATGTGGAATGAGAGCAATGCTATAAAGCTAAAAGTGAAACAAATGTTAACAGTTGTGAACTGTCTCCCCTGAAGGATGATTCAGTGGTACAGAACTGCAGCTGACATCTCCAACCGGAGAGCTATGAGGCTGGGGAAATCTAATCATGTTTTCTGTCCATTCTGTTTTATGAAATTCTCAGATTGCACACTTTTTATATGACAACTGGACCATGAAATAACCTGAAGCCATTTATGAGCGTTTCAGCACCCTGGGAGTAGGGAAGGAGGCAAGCATCCTACTCCTTGTTACTCTGTAGGGTTTGAATGGGCACGAGAGCGGGAAATGAATGGGGAAAGGACATTCTGCAATAACACCTGAACAAGAGAAGGTTCTATCTGGTACCTCTGTCTGGGCCAAGGCCAGCTTCCCTGAATGGCCCTCCATCATCACCCAGGGGAGGAAAGTATGTTCTGGCCACAGTAGGAAAGACCAGTTTTGCATACGTTAAAGTTTCTATGGTTCCGACTTTGTTATTTCAGCAAAGAAAAGTTGTTATGGTTTAGAGATGAGTTGTCCCTCAAAAGCTCATATGTGAGACAATGCAAGAAAGCTCAGAGGTAAAATGATTGGGTTATGAGAACCTTAACCTAATTAGTGCATTGATCCATTGATAGGGATTTGTGACTGTAGGCAGGTGGACTGTGAGGTCATGAGGAGTGCCGTAGGGCATATATCAGGAGTCTTTCTCTGCTTCCTGGTATTCTCCTCTGCTACACACTTCTATCATGATATTCTGCTTCAATTTAGGAGCCAGGAAATGGAGTCAGCCATCTGTGGACTGAGACCTCTGAAACCATGAGTCCCCAAAAAAACTTTTCCTCCTTAAAATTATTCTTGTCAGGTCTTTTGATCACATCAGTGAAAAGGCTGACTAAAACCCAGGGGTTCAGTAGTGGTACCCACGGACTAGCAGAGGTCTTCGAATAAGGACCCTACTAACCTACTACTTTTCCAGCTTTTTAAAAAATAAATTATTGGGTCTGATTTAAAGACATCCATAATTTAAACATTAAAGATATACAAGTTGGAAAGGGGATGGATATCTGATCTGCTCATCAGAAATCACCTCATATTCAATGATTCATCAAACATTTAGAGTCCTCAATCTGTGCCAGGCACAAGCTTTCACCCTGTAATTCTGCACTGAGTAGGACAGAATCACTGATCTTATGACGGAGTCTGTGTTATACCGGGGTGAGGGGAAATAAGTAAATATTTAGTAAATATGTTCTGTCACAGAGGGTATGTTCCACAAATAATATATGGCAGAGTAATGGGATAAGAAGTGACCTTAGGCAGGGGATGGCAGAAAGGGCAACTGAAAGAGGCCAGAGAAGTCCTTTCTGGGGAAGCACCTCAAGAGCTGATATCTGATGAATGAGAAGATGGAGCCGTGGGAAGATACACAAGTGCAGGTCTAAGCAGAGATCCAGAAACAGGATCAAATAAGCGCTCACATGTTGACCATCCATTTAATTAAATATCCCATCAAATGTACAAGAAATTAAAACACATACATACAACCCTGGAGTTTTCATTTTACAATCCACAAAATATGCACAAGTGATCTGAATCTAAAAAACAACAAGTTCCTCCCAATGAGCTGCTGCTTCTTGTTGATACCCACAATACAGTATGCAAAGAGCACCCCTACTCATGTATTAGGAATTCACCGGTAGCTCCAAGAAGAACACTTTGTTCTATATTGACTGATGGTGATGATGACAATGATGATGATGATGATGATGATGATGATGATCCCTTTTGAACTATAAGCAACCTATGTTCTCCTATATTCTCAGGCTTCTTCCAAGTATTTAAGTGTCTTAACTTGGCCAGACTTTTCTCTGCTTGACAAGTATAAATGTTCTTAGTGTTTGTCAGCATCAAGGACTTTCAGGCATAATGTTATCCATCATCCTTGTAATTTAAGAGGGCTTACAAAGTTGAAAAAATGCGAAGGGGGAAATATCATGTCAAAAATTTAAATGGACTCCAGTTTAATGTTGTAAGTTTAAAATATAATTAGAAAAAAATTTTAAATATTTATAATTACTAATTGTGGATTGTCAATTATAACTCAATTGTTTAAAAAGCATGTGTAATTGCAATTTCATTACTTTGCTAAGTACTGCATGCTGAATGGAAAAGGCTGGCTTCTGAAGACCTTCAAATCTAATGATGTTAACGTTGGCGAACAAAACTGTAAAACATCGTAGATCAAATTATCCCTATATTCAAAATTTTTGTTGCTTTTCATGAAGGATATGTTTTGAAAAGTAGCATAGATGAAGCATTAAAGAGAAGAAAGGCTGAATAAAATTTTCTATTTTTACTCAAAGAGTAAAGGAAATAGATTTGACACAGATAAAGATGTTCTGGGGAAAATTTATAATACAGATATTTCCTTCCATCTTCCCATATGAGTATATTTTAATCTCCTTAGACCAGGCATGTGAACTTCCAAAGCTCTAAAACCTCAATACCTGGTATGTAAATATTGACAGAAAGAATGGAGCTGAGGGAGTGAGAATGACACTCTATCTACAGTGCCTGAGTTCCAAACTGTGTATTGAGATCGCCAGGATCCAGGGATAGCCCTTACCCCCAGGGGGCTCCAAACAAATGGAGAAAAAGACACAGCAACAGAAGAGGAGCAAAATCTGAGCTTTATACTTGGTAAGACTGAATGAAGAACCTGGCCCCAGTGCTACTGGCAGAGTGAAATATAAACCAGGGACTCACCCATGGGGATGCTGGGAACCTAGGGCAGACTCTTCTGGGTCAGCTGAGTGGCTACTTTCTCACTGCTTGCCTTTCCTTCCTCAGTCATGAGGGCAGAAACTGAAAGAGGAGTCTGAAGACAGAACAGCTACCCACTCAGAAGCCAAACCAGTCTAAAGGGGAGCAGAGAGGGCATTCTCTCCCCCATATAACCCATCCATATTACCCAACCCCACCCACAAAGGAAGGACCGAGCAAAGAATGGAGAATGCAAGAGTGGCCACATGGAACATAGGTGGAGCTGGGGATATGAATCCTCATGTTTTGGATTACAATTTCCAAGAATTCCTTTCTGTCTTACCCTTATTTTAAAAATGGGTATGGAACTGGAAAGGAAGAGAATTTCTCATTTTTAGCCTCCAAGAAATCCAAGGGTAGAGAGATAAGTTTATCCTTTTCTTTATCAACATCTGAAAACCAAGGAAAGGTACTTTAAAATGAATCTTAATCTAATGAAAAAAAATGGGAAAATATTTGCAGACATACCACCAAAGAAGAGATGCAGATGAAAACTAAGCATCTAAAATGGTGCATAATAAAATTAGTCACTAGGGAAATGCAAAAGAAAACCTCAGCGAAATATCACTACATACAATTAAAATGGCTAAAATTTTTAAACTGAAAGTACCAAGTGCTGTCAAGAAGGTAGAGTAACTTAAACTCTCAGACACAGCTGGTACATGCAAAATGGCACAACCACAGTGGGAAATAGCTTGGGAATCTCTTACACAGTTATACATTTATCATGTGACCAAGCAATCCCATCCCTATACCTGTGCTTGAGACATATGAGAACAGAGGTCTGCACAAAGACCTGTGCACAAATGTTTATAGCAGTTTTGTTAATAATAGTAGCCCCAGACAAAAACAGTTCAAATGTTCATCAACTGATGAACAAATAAACAAATCGGGGTGCAATTATAAATAGAATATTACTATGCAATCAAAAGAAAGAACCATTGATGGGTATTGTCTTAAGTGAAAGAAGTCAGACACAAAGGGATTCACCTGTATGACACTACTTATAAAGCAGTCACAGAAAGGCAAAACTATAGGGACAGAAATAGAAAATAGATCAGTGCTTGTGAGAAACTGGGATTACAGAAAGGATTGACTCTGAAGGGCCACAAAGGAAAATTTGCAGTGACGGAAATATCCTACATCTGTTGTGGTGGTGCTTACCTGACCAGATGGCATTTGTCAAAATTAATCAAATTATACACCTAAGAAGGGTGAATTTTATATGCAAGTTATACTTCCTGGATCTTTTTATGACAACTTTTAAAATATGAGTCTTCAGTGTCTTGGATAGCATTGCTCAATTAAACAAGCCACCTTTTAAAAGGAGCTGGAATTTTTTAAGTTAACTAAAAAGAATACCTGGAACACATCACCCGAGAGAGTCAAATTTGTTCATCATGCGGAACACAGGGCTGGTAGAAGCTCTCAAGTGGTCAGGTGAGCTTACAAAACAAACAAGCAAGCAAACATTTCCTGTCTGTATTTTGACTGTGTGATAAAACCAGAGGATTTCTTTTGATAAATTCAGGGCAAATACTCTGTAGCTTATAGATTGTAAGAGGACATAGATTTGATAGGTTTCTCAGTAGATCTCTCATGTGACATTTTAAAAATAAATTGTATGTATAATTTATCTCTTATGCTTGATTTAATCTCATGTTGTTTTATCCATCATGGACCCAGGAGCAATAGGCTGTATCATGTATACACCATATAGCCTGGCCCCCAGGGTGGGGGTCCTGACCCAGACTTCCACTCTTCAACTGCATTACACTGTCCCCTTAGTACTTTTAAAAGTACCCTCATGCATTGCTTAATTTTACTTGTCCCTATTCTACCATAGAATTTGACCACTGATTTATTTTAATTCTTTATTTATCATTCTCTCAGCAGATTTTCTATGTTCATTTCAAAATTCCCTGATCCTTCTGCAAACATGCAACAGCTGGCCACAATATGGTCACAGTTTGTGAGGTTTGATGGCTCTGTCCTCCATTGTTACAGAATGGGAGCTCTTGTCTTTAGAATTCACTTATAGTACCAAATATAAGAAGATACTTTGCATGAAAGGACAACCTTTGAAAGAAATTCATTTGAAAATGTGAAAAGATGTCTCCTCATTTCAACATTTCTTGCCATTCAATTAATGCCATTGTAATTAAATATATTTAATAAAGACATAGACTTGGAAATTGTGTAATTTGGAATGTTTAAAGAAGAGAAGCTTGCAATTTGGGTGCTGTTTCTTCCTACAAGTGATTTACAAAAGACATTTGTTTATTCTCAAAAGTCAATATTCACAGAGATTCCTCCCTATTGGAATAATGCTCACGAATGTGCCAGGATGGACATCACCAATGGGCCATTTCCACTGTGTTGTTTTCAGATGAATATGGCAAGTGAGTTGGTACCCATTTCAGGACACTGAAAGCAAAGCAGTTCAGATGTAGCTCAGGGAATTAAAAGGAATTAAGAATGATGTCTGTGTTTCCTTTTGAAAACAGATTTATTTTTTCTACATGTCGTAAAGTGTGTAAAATTGATCAGAATCATGTATTTTGGCCTGAAGCCCAATTATATGACACTTCTGCTCTAAAAACCTGAGCAAGTTCATTCCAGGACTGGGGCCGAAGCTGCTCCTGGAACTCCCGCTGTTCTACTGTGCGAGTGTCCCCTTACTTTTTAAATTACGGTGATGTGTCACTTAATGAGGGGACGAGTTCTGAGAAATGTTATTAGGCATACTGTGGAAATATCATAGCGTACTTACGCTTATCTACCTGGCGTAGCCTCCTGCACACCCAGGCTGTGTGCTAAACACACACACGCACACACACACGCACGCACAATCTTTATATATAGTAGAGTCCATTGTTCCTCAGGCCATGATGAACAAAGCAACATGAGGTTAAAACAAACATAAAAAGAAAATGATGCAATTAAGAGACACGGCAAACGAGATGGATGAGGTCACTACCTGTGTGACATGGTATCATGTTTTGCGGAAAAGTTAGAAAAAGGAGCAAACACTGAAGTGTCCCAGGAAGTGTACAAACCGGCAACATAATCGTGTGTCTCCTCGATTTCTGTGGACTGCACATCATCATGCTACACTTTCATATTACTGGCGGCACAAGAAGTTTGTTTACACCGGTGTCAAGGCAACAAGTGAAAACGCATCTGCCGCAGTGTCACTAGGCAAGAGGAATCTCTCAGTGCCGTTATGACCTTATGGTGCCGCCATAGCCCATGTGGCCCCATCATTGACCAACACGTAATTATATGTCACATGACTATCCTTTTTTGAGAGCACATGAAGTCAAAATAACCTACTAATTTTAACTTGTTTTAGAAACTTTAATCAAAAGCTGGCAGGTTTTATTTTTCCTATAAAAGGAACAGAAAGAAAATATTTTAGACTTTTCAAGCATATTCTTCAATTTTGTTTGCTTGTTCATTTTGCCACCCTTTCAAAAGCTAAGAACCATTCTTAATCGAGGCCCACACAAAACAGGCTGCTGACGAGGCCCTAAGAAATGTAGCAAGATCCTGTCTCAAATAAGTCAATAAATAAATAAGTAAATAAAAGAACTAGGGTGTGACTCCGTGGTTGAGGCCTCTGGGTCCGTCCCTGGCACAACAAACAAAACAAAACAAAACAGGGCCCTGGTTCAACTCTGATCCGCAAGTCAGTAAGCCAACGCTACCTTGAATCATGGTTATTTTAGTGGTGATACAATCTACAGCCCCTTTTATTTGCAGAGCTAGTGCACTTTTGGGGTGAATGACCCTGGGGGTTTGGAGTTATGCTTCTTTGACTGTGTGGTCAGTGGTGTCACAGGACTTCCCTGTCTACACAAGGAAACACATTTTTGAAGCATTCAAAACAAATGGTAAGAATAAAGTAAAGCCAATACCTACAGTATGGAAACTAAACCAGGTGCCCTTCAACAGATGAATCGATAAAGAAAATGTGGTACATATACACAGTGGAATATTACTCAGCCTTAAAGAAGAATGAAATTATGGCAGTTGCAGGTAAATGGATGGAACTGGGGGATATGATACTAAGCAAAATAAGCCAATCCCAAAGAACCAAAGGTGGAATGTTTTGTCTAATATGCAAATGCTAATTCACCATACAGGTAGAGGGCTAGGGAAGAATAGAGGTACTTCGGATTAGATGCAGGGGAGTGAAGGGAGGGGTGAGGGTGGGGTAGGTAGGAAGGATAATAGAATGAATCAGACATTATTACCCTATGTGTATATATGATTACATGACTGGTGTGATTCTACATCACATACAACCAGAAGAAAGAGAAGTTATATTCCATTTATGTATGATGTGTCAAAATGCATTCTACTGTCATGTATAACCAATTAAAACAAATTAACAAACAAAAAGAAGAAATTGAAGTGATGAAAAAGAAAACGCCCAAAGTAGAACATGCCTGGCCAGCTGTTTCTGTCCTTATTTAACTCTTCATACTTACAGTTTTAGAGTTTGTTTCCCAATGAGGGAAGCTACCTGTAGACAAGAGGACTTTCTAAATATGTGTTCTGTGTATCAGACTTCTGTCTTTAACACTGGAGAACCTGGATCAAGAGGGGAGACAGAGCCCACTCTTCCCAGCTGTCCCCAATGCCCATGAATGAGTAAAGCAAGCAAATAAAGGAATTTACATAATAGTGCCACTTGTTGTTTGATATGCAATGTCTCCCAAAGGTCCAAGTGCTAAAGGCTTGGTCTGTAGCCTGTGGCATTAGTGGGTTGGCAGAACCTCTAAGATGTGGGGCCAACTGGAAGCGTTCCCGTCATTTGGGGCATGCCCCTGAAAGGTATATTGGGACCCTGGTACCCCCTCTTTCTCTTTATTTCTTGGCTGCCGTGAGATAAACAGCTTCCTCTGTCATGTGCTTCCACCATCATGTGCTGCCTCACCACAGATCCAAAAGCAATGGGCCAAGCAACCATGGCCTGAAACCTCCAAAACAAACTTTTCCTTCTTATTAAGTTGGTTATCTCAGGTATTTTGTTATAGTAACAGAAGACTGAATAATATACCACTTTAAGGACAAAAGCACCTGATGTGATTCTCAGTTTGTTCTAACAGTGGAAATACAGTAATTTAAGTCTTATGAAAGAATATAGTCTGTAAATGGTGAGAAGATTAATTCTACTTATGCAAATACCTGGTATTGTTGCATTGAGACTTTCAGGTATTTTTATAGCTTTTTTTTTTTTTAAATAAATTAGTCTTGAATCAGCTGTGCTAACATGAACTGGAGATCAAGATCATTACTGCTTAAGGAGATGACATCTAACCCTTTATGCTAAAGACAACCTCAGAGTAGAATCCAAATTGAAATGGTTTAAATTACTTTTCTTTAAAGTTTAAGATATTTTCCTTTTAACTGTGTGATAGTTCTTTATTTGTACCAACTTTACAGAAAATATGCTAATGTTTCCTCAGTCATCCTACTCAATATGATAAGATTGACCAAGAACACACAGGACAAACCTAAGACCCTGTAAAGGCTAAAAGGACACTGGACTGTTGAATTGTTCACTTAAAGGAATAGAAAAAGGTAAAGACAGATTTTAAAAGGCAGTTGTAAACTGAAAATGCAGACATTAAAAATGGATTTCTCAAAAAATTAAAAATAGAACTACCACATGATCTGTCCACACCTCTCTTGGGTATTTATATTCAAAGGAAATGAAATCAGCATACAAAAGAGACACATGCACATTGATGTTCATTGTGGAACTGTTCACTACAGCTAAGATATGGAATCAGGGAATCAGCCTAGGTGTCTGTCAACAGATGAATGTATAAAGGATATAAGTGATACACATACACAATTATGTATTATGCAACCATAGGAAGAACAAAATCCTGTTGTTTTCAAGAAAATGGATGGAACTGGAGAAAATGATGTTAAACAAAATAAGGCAGGCACAAAAAGACAAGAATTACTTGTTTTCTCTCACATGTGCAAAACAATAATAATAAAAAAGATGATCTGAAAGTAGACAAGGGACAATTAAGGTGGAAGGAGGTGAGGGGGAGGACCACAATAGCAGAAAGTGTGCAAATGATCAGATGATCAGTACACCCATCTGTGGTAATGCCACAGTGAAATCCCTTCATCTGTAAACTGTGTGTAAAGAATTATAATAATAGCTGGGCGCGGTGGTGCATGCCTGTAATCCAAGCCACTTGGGAGGCTGAGTCAGGAGGATCAAGAGTTCAAAGCCAGCCTCAGCAACTTAGCGAGGCCCTAAGCAACTCAGTGAGACCCTGTCTCTAAATAAAAAACAAAATAGGGCTGGGGATGTGGCTCAGTGGCCGAGTGTCCCTGAGTTCAATTCCTGGTTCCAAAAAACATAAAAATAAAAGAATTATAATAATATAAAATGGAAGCAGAAATTGAGGAACACTACCTCGCACACAGAAAGACGAATTTATCACATTCAAGAAGGGTTGAGAGTTCTGTTTGGCTTCAGGATAATATGTGTAGGAAATTAGTTAGAAGTCACTGAAGAGGGAGATGGGGCCAGATTGTGGGATCCCCCAAATAAAAGATGAGACTTCATCATTGTGGAAAACCACTCCATGCAATGGAAAGGTGTCAAAACCTCAGCACTGGAAGCAAAAAACCTGAGTCTGAATCCCAGATCTTCAACAGCCAACTATTCTGTAAAGAGAGCAAATTTCTTTACCTCTGGGTGCCTTGGCCATAAGTCAGAGTTTATGGTCTCGTATTGCAGGTTAAATCAGACATTTCAGGCAAATCAATTAGAAGAAAGCCTTAATACAAAGACCAATAAGTGACTGTTATGATTTAGATGCTCGGTGTTCCCCAAAAGCTCATGTGTGATCCAATGCAAGAAAGCTTAGAGAGGACATGATTAAGTTATGAGAGTTTTAACCTGATCAGTGCATTAATCCCTGGTAGAGATTAACTGGGTGGTAACTGCAGGCAGGTAGGGTGTGGTTGGAGGAGGAGGGTCTTTGGGGGGCATGCCTTGGGGGTATATATCTTGTCCTGTTGAGCGGAGCTCTGCTTCCTGGGTGTGCGCCTCCACCACACCTTTCCATCACGATGTTCTGCCTCACCTAGAGCCCCGAGCAATAGAGCTGATTATGTGTGGACTGACACCTCTGAAACCTTGAGCCCCCAAATAAACTTTGCCTCCTCTAATTGTTCTTGTCAAGTCTTTTGGTCACAGCAATGAAAAAGCTAACTACAACAATGACTGAGTCTGCTCCAATTTGTGAAGAAAATGTAATGATTTTCACTCTCTTATCTGAGTCTATGCTACAGAGGTCTTTGCAGCACACATCAGAGCCAAGATCGGTGGAGCATGTGTCACACTGTCTTGAAGAACCCTGGACAACTGCAGAAAGGGCTCTTCAATCCTCACTGTCTTTGGTAATCCCAGGCACTCTTCGGTCCTTGGGTTAAATCCTCAACACCTTTAAGTACTTGATTCCATTAAATCAGTGGCCCCACAGGGCTTGGTGTGGCTCCTATCAGAACCATGAGTCATGGCAACACCGTGTGTGCTCCTCCACCCTGCTCTTAGAGCACCCGGAGACAGGACCTGTCAATGATGCTCCAGAACCTACCCCAGCAGCAAGCTTATGGGACACACTTTACAGTACTTATTTTACAAGTGATTGGATGAATACAGTGGCCCCTCTAAGTCTGTGGGTTCCACATCTGTGAATTCAATCAACTGCAGGCTACAAACATTCCAAAATAAAATTGCTTCTGTACTGAACATGCACAGATTTTTCTCGTTTATTATCCCCTAAGCCATGCAGTATAACAACCATTTACACAGCATTCACATAATTTGACATAATAATTGATCTAGAGATGATTTAATAATAATTACTTATCTTTAAAATTTGATTAAGACTTTTCTTTTTAACTCAGTGTGATCGTTTTTGGGTGAATTTAACAGATACCATGATGATATTTCTTTAATAACTCTATATAATTGAGTCAAAGATTTGCAAGGCAAGCCTAAGGCCCTATAAATGGTAAAGGGAAGACAAAATGTTCAACAGGACAAAATATATACCTCAATGCAAATATTTGACTATTTGACATAAATGACTTGAGCATCCATGGATGTTGGTATCTACAGGAGTCATGGAACAAACACCCCCTGAGTACCAAGGGACCACTGTACAGGAAACCACACAAAGGAGTGTGAGCTGGCTGGATGCTGAAGAGTGGCCTTTGTCAGTATTTCCCCTGGGGTCCCTCATGTCTGAGCTATCCGGATGCTGTGAGGTTTTCATGGGCATTCTACATAAGACTCACAACATTCTTTGGAACCAGGGCTACAAGAATCAGGGAAGCTGATGGGGAGCTCACATGCGGGGTGGCTAATTTACTTGTTGATAGGAACTCTTAGAATGATCCAGCACTGACCCCGGAGTGGTCAGTGCTGGGCTCCTTTGGAAGAGCAACCATGCATGGAGACAGAGTCCCCACCCATCGGGATCCAACTGCTCCATGTGTGTGGACAATGTCCGGGATATCTGGAAGGGAGTTCCAATAAACATTCCATCAGGAACAATTCCCAGAGAAATGAGTGACCTGTTGTCTGACAGAGTACGGAACTCTCTCTTTTTTTGCCTCCTTCTGCACTGTCAGTCTTCAAAAGAATTTAGAGCACAGGCTATTTTAGGAGCTACAGTTAAAGTGACAGAGTGGCTTCTTTCATTAAAGTAACTGTGAGATGCTCCATGCATTCGTGTTTAGGGACTTTGCAACTCTTACTTGAATTTTCTAATATTGTGAAGCTATGTTCTTCACATTTGTACTGGGTTCAGGGAATTTTGGCAAAGTTTGTTAAGGACAAAAGTAACATAGTCTGACCTACATGCTTTGCCTTCACCCATCTTCCTTCCCAGGTATGCTAAGAAAATAAATCAAAACATACATATACAGATGTGTGTGTATGTATTACTGATATATAATACATATGCATCAATATATTATATATATAACAGTGATAAATCAGAAATTTTCAAGTTTGCAAAATTTCTGAATCTCAAGAAATGTAAACGTAGTATATGCACATTGTTAAAGTCGACATTTACCAAGGGATGAGTACAGTGACAGTATCTACGTCACCAAGATGAAGCAGTGAAATTCCTAATTCAATGGTTGCCAAATGTCAGCCCAGGGACCAGCACCTGCCAGACTGCATAGGAATCACTCTGGACACTTCTTAATACACAAGCAAGTGAACCAACCAAGCTCTCCAAACTTTGCCTCCAGAGAGTCTGGTACATCAGCTCTGCAGCGGGGCCTGGAGGTCCATGTTTTAAATCACTTTTCCAGGTTTTTCTGATGAATGTACACATTTGGGAAGAATGTCTTGATCAGAATCACACAGGGGAAAAAATGTAGTCACTTTTGTAGGCTCGTTTTTAAAAGTATTTGGAAGCATAAGACATGAATTCAAAAGAGATTTAAAAATCTTTTCAAGTGTAGGTCCTGATTACCTGCATCTAGAGGCTACAAAGAGAAAAAAATGATAATCTTTATCTATGAAAACAAAAAAAATCACATTTCACTACATAATCATCACAGATTTTGCAAAATCTATTTGGTCAAAATAATTTGACCAAATTATTTTGCAAAAAAAAGTGGGGCACAACTCATGTGAGGATTTAAAAAATTGTGTGGGTATTACTTAAAAGTCATTTATTACTAAACTGTCCTTTGTTGTAAGAATAGGATGCATGGAATACTTGTGAATACTTATAAGGTGTCCATGATTGTGCAGCAAAATGTGGAAAAACATGCAATAAGAAACCAGCAGTCTTGGTTTCAGTGGGTGGTTTTGGGCACAAAGTTTTTTTCTTACCCTTCTTTTCCTTTGCATTGGATGAAAGTAAAAGCTTGAGGAATAAAAGCAAAGAGAATGTGTCTTAAATAAAAATAAAACCTAAGTTACAAAACTCAAATGCTAATTGAGATTAAACAAACAGACGAAAGGTGAACCACATATGACAACAAAATTCTGACCCACAATTACTACAGCCATTAGCCTAGAAAGTCAAAATACAAGCTCCGTGATACTGCCACCAAAAGGCCAGGAGTGGATTGATAGCTGTCAGCTTCCCTACTTTTTCTTCTCATTTGCGATTTAAGATCAACCAGAAAAAAATAAACACACATTCCTAACCAGTTCCATGGGATATCCCTCTTCTAGTTCGCCTTTCTACAGCTTCCCTAGGCCAACAGACTCCACTTAGGAGCCTTCCCCAAGTTCCAGTATAAAGTTTTCCCATTCCTCTCCTGCCTGTGAGTCTGGCACAGTCTTTACTTGTGCCAAAACACAAGTAAAGGGGGGCCGACTCTGCCACAGCCGCAAGCACAGAGAAAATAGCCTTTGCTTTTCTCATTTGGCTAATCTTTGTTTATTTCCACATATCAAAGTCATAAAAAATAGCAAAAGCCCCTTTACCCCTACTATCTAAGAACTTGCATTATAAAGTGTACGCATTAAAATCTGGGGGTCAAGGAGTGGTGGAAGGAGATGAGAGGGGTATCAACAATTGAAGGTCTGTGAGACAGAAGCCCATATGCAGAAATTCCTGCAGGGATGAAGAAAAAAAAGAAGAGTTGGCTCAGTAAAATACTTGAATTACTTAGAAAACTTCAATTGCAAGAAAGAATAACTGATGCTGGATATCCTAAGAATTGTAGGAAGGTAGTTGAGGGGACTAGATGGTGGGTGTGAGCATAGTGTGGTAGAAAGGACCCAGAAAGCTCACTTGACCTCAGCAAATAAATGCTTTTGTTGGGGTGGGGGTTAGACTATTCGTGAACTCCTCTGCTTTTGCTGTAACAAAATACCTGAGGCTAGGTACATTATAAAGAGGTTGATTGAGCTCAGAGTTTGAGAGCCTGAAAATCCAACATTGGGTGACCCCATCTGTTTGGTTTCTGGTAAAGACCTCATAGCTGATGACACTGCAATGATGAGAACATAAACAGAGGAGATCACAGGATGAAGTAGAAAGTCCAAGAGATTCAGGGATCAGATTCCTTTTATAACAACTTGCTCTTGTGGGAACTCACTCACTCTAGGAGATCAGCATTACTCCCTAGGACACCTCCATCATTTAATTACCTTACACTAGGCCCACCTCTTAAAGGTTCCAGCACTCCACCCCCATCACACTAGGGATGAAGACCCCAGCATCTGAAACTTTAGGGTACACACTCAAAACATATTCAAGCCATGGCAGGCTATAGGGCTATTTTTTAAAATCTCTGCTATTGGAGATTCAAAGTGCAAACATTAGCTTTGTTTGGGTTCTAAGCCAAGAGAAAGCCAGGGGATATAAGGGTACAGTCCATACGGTTGGAAGAGCTGATTCCTCAATAGTCTGAACCAAGAGTGCTAATAAAGAAGCCATGGAATTGAGTTTAACACGTCAACCTCCATTCATGGCATTAAATTTAAAGGGTGGGAGGATTTTTCATATGGAATCCTAGATTCATTTGAAATGTATAAGTGCCTTTGTGATGAATAAATTTGGTTTCCTTCCAACAATCACCAATTTTATTGTTGAAGTTAAGGAAGCCGGTAATTATTATTACAGGGAGATAAGCAGTAAAATAACTTAATGGAGAGTCAATAGATTTATGACAATGGAATGGTAGCAAAATTAAGCAGAAAGCCAGAAAGTCTTCAGAAATGGGCACTTGATAAGCCCACCTCAGGGCGTTGTCAGTGGAATCTGACGAATAGGTACTTAACTCCACGGAGTCACATTGCACTGTCGTGGATCCTCTGCGAGTCAGTTGCCTTGGATAAGATATCATGTTGAGCTTCACCAACCAATTTTATAGTTTCGGAGCACTCTCTCCGCACTGTGACCCTCCCCAGCTGGGAATGTCACTTCACGATACATTTTTAACCTCCTAAGTCTTTCTGAAGAACCTGTCCCTTTCTATTAACTGCCAGTGACACTGCTGAACAAGAGACTTCTCCAGTCTCTTTCCTGATAATATCTCAGTGGGCTAAGAAAGAGTCACAAAAACTGTTGATATAAAAAGAAAGCAATGCTTATATTTCCTAAAATGCAGTATTTCCATTTTCTCAGTCTTCCTATTGATCTCTATGAGTCATAAATAGTCTCATTTCTAATAACAAGACGATGATGCTGTGTGTCTGCACTGACCCAGGCACTGAGCTTGAGAAAACAAAGATGAATGAGATAAAAATTCCTGCTCACAAGGAATTCATCAAGTGGGAGAAACAGGCAAATACAACAGCAAAATCACTGAGCTATTAATTCCTGGCTTCTTTCATCTGCTCCTTCTTCCTCCTTTGCTTCAGGTAGGAGAGGAGGCTGGGATTTTTGGAAAGGAGGAAGGTTAAAATGTCCCTATCCATTATGCATGTGAGTAGTGAAGGCACTTCCCACTCATTCAATTTATTCATTCTCTACTTTTTAAATAGGTGGTAAATTCAGTGATTTAATACAATCACACTGCATGAAAAGACTTACTCCCATCATCCACCATCCTCCCCATTCCCATCCCTCCCTGGGCACAGGAAATATATTTTTTCTTTTTAAAAGTAGTTTCCTGTATGTATTTTCTATAGTTTATTTTTCTTTTTATGAGCTATAACATTAAGATTAAAGAGTATATAAAACACATGATAATAAACCAAATGTGGCCTAGTTATACAGTAGAATATTACTCATCTGTCAAGAAGAATGAAATTCTGATACATGTTTCAGATGAACCTTGAAAACACCGTGCTTACTGAAAGAAGCCAGACATGGAAAGACAAATATTATAAATTCCATTTATATGAAATGTTCAGAATAGACAAATTGGCCAGACAAAGCAGATCACAGGTTAAAGGCTAGAGGAAAGGGAGAATTGGGGAGTTTTGAATGGGAGCTTCAGTTTTGGATGATGAAGAAGTACTAGATGTAGATGGTGGTGATAGTTACACAGCATTGTAAATACACGTAATGCCACTGAATTGTACACCTAAAAGTGGTAAATTTTGTGAACTTTACATTATATATGTATCTTATCACAAAACACATGTAAGCAGTGTAAAACATATTTATAAAATTAAACTCATGTAACTATAAAAAAAGGCCATAAAAGAATACTGTCAGTTGCCTGCTTGGCAGACCTTCCTGTGACTGTCCCCAGGCCAGTTCCTATCTCTCAGAGTTCCTCATCTTCCTGACATTTTTGGTCATAATTTCTAGACTTTGAAAAATAGTTCAATCCACATATATAATAAAATATTCTGAATAAAAATGTTGCCTTCTTTTCACATTCTATCAAAGGAATTGTATTTACATATTAGCAATTCTGGTTTATTTTGCTCAGTGTTATCTTTATGAAACTTATTTATGTTACTGAATTATCTAAAAATCATTCAATTTCATTACTATTTTATGACCAAACACATTTCCAATTTTTTAAAATTTCTATTTGCTCCTTTTAGTTATACATAACAGTGGAATCTATTCTGATATATTATACAAGCATGAAATGCATCTTATTCTAATTAGGATCCCAGGCTTGTGGATGTGCACAATGGTGAGATTCACTGGGGTGTGTTCATGCATGTATAGCAAAGTTAGGTCAGATTCATTCCTGTCCTTCCAAGGCCCTCTATGTGTCTCTCAAGTTTCCAAGGATGCTGCCCCCGACCCCATTTCAATCCCAAGCTTTTACCAGTCCTGGACCAGCCAATGTTGATCCTGCCACTTAGAATGCTCTTTCTTCCACTTTTTGCCTGACCTGCTTCTACCAGTTTTCCTCAGGTCTCAGTAGAAATATGCTTTTTCATGGAGCCTCTCCTCACCTTCCTAATCTAAATTAGAACCCTTTTGTGAGCTCTCCTAGCTCCTCCTCTTTTCCTTTATTTCATTTTTGTAGTCTATAATTCCAAATGTTACACATCCATTTACTGACAGCCTTGTCCCATGAGTTCAATGAGGTCAGGGATCATTCATGCCTGTCTCATGGTTATAACCAGAGCCTAGGTCCTACCTTCCATCTAGTAGGTTCTCAA
>JAJEJO010002845.1:155708-175492 GCA_020662805.1 Glaucomys volans | reverse complement strand
AAGATTCTAACAATTGCACTGAGGACATTCCAGATCCAAACTGTAGCAAACTGCTAACTGTAAATCACTGAAACTCTATTCTTGATGTACTTTTATTCTCAAGTGTAAAATGTATAATTAGGCATACTTCCTAAGGGTTGGTAAAAGGTAATCCATGATAACCATAATTTCTTTAATTGAAATGTCATGTACTGATCACTATATGCTAGACTCAGAGTGAAATGTGTATATATATGTTCCAAATGATGAAATGCACAATTTTGGATGTTTATAATAAATTTTAGGTTGTAAATAGATTAACCTAAAAGTTCTATTAGGTACAGATTCATTTTAATGTGTTTTAGGAAAAAGTAATATGACATTAAATTAGTGATATCATGAATATTATCAATGTGGTTTCAGATGAGGCTCAGCTCTCCTCTATCACCAAATTACCTAATTTAAACACAATTTTAAAAAAAAAACAAGTATTTAATAGTTCATGTTATATCTGCATATGACAGAAACCACTAAGATAGTGAACCAGATGAGGTTCTTTGGTCCCTGTTTCCTGATTTCATAGGATACTAAAAACACATGGAGAAGACAATATGGTGGAGGAAAACGTGTGTATGCTCCTAGGCTGGAGTCAGACCACTGGGTTCCAATCCCAGCTTTCCAGTTCATCTCATTCTATGTCACTTGGCCTTCCCAAGTCTTGGTCTTCTCAGCAGCAGAATAAAGATGATGATAGTCACCACCTCACAGTGGCAGGATTGGCACTGGAATACAGGTGTCTCTGATACTATAAGCCATGCCAAGACCTCTCCTGCATGGGCAGGGGGGTTTTATCTCATGTGCCAATTTGAAGGATTGGAAGAATCTGCCTGTGGCACAACAATGACATATATTTGAGACTTCATGGGGAAAAGCGACTAACGAATGTCAGAGATCTGCCTCCACATATAACCCCTTCATGAAGCTCTGTTGCTGTCTACCTGCAAGCCCAAAATCTAAGCTCACAGAAGACCCAGTCCCACTAGGACCAATGTGTAGGGCAATGGGGACGCACGATAATCAACCAACCAGTTTCTTTTTCTATTTTCTTACTGATTCTGCCACCATTACATACCATCAGCTAAAATTAAGAATTCTACTTTGAAATCAACATATGTTGCAAAATAGTATTTTACATTAATCAAATGTTATCAGGTAATTCTTCACTTGCTTTCTACAAAGTAGAGCTATCTAAACATTTCAGTAAACTTAGTAGTCGTCTAATTTTCTGAAAGAAGAAAGAAGAGGAAGGAAGGGGAAGTTGGAAAAGGGAGAAGAAGAAGGGAGGAAGAAAGAAATAGTAATATGCACAGTCCGGATAGCATAGGCTGATCCTGGTCAGTCATTGGCTGATGGTCTCAATGTTTCTCCCAACTTCAGAAGTTCTCAAAAGCAGAGAATGTGTCCAGCCTGAACTGACCCTCCCCAAATGTATGCTTCAGTCCAAGCAAATACATGCTCATGATCAGATCATAGCCACTTGAAGCTGAGTGGAGTGATGACCCCAAGTGTCCCCTTTCAGGAGGTGCTTTGTCCTGTCCTTCTGCCTTCACCATGGCTATGTTCTGCAAACAATTCCAGCTCTGTCTTGCCATCATCTTGGTACTCATCTAGCCATCTGCCATGGAAAGAGAGGGGATAAATAACAAGAGAGGTACTGAAAGAAAGCACATTACTGAGGGAAAAGAAAAAGTAAAATATAAAAGGCATTTAAAGAGGCCTTTCAGGCAAAAACTCAGAATTTTTAAAAAGCATTTGCGATTTCAAGCCACATCAAGTTGTCTTTAGTGAACTTCAGTGAAACTGTCCTACTCTAGAGTTGCAAGGTCACATCAGTTCACTCTGAAATTTTGGTTTTTAGAAAAGTCCTCTGGCAACATTACACATATTCTAATATCTCTTAAATCAGTAAACGTTTCTCATTTGGAGTACTGTTTGTGACAGCCTTTATTTCTCTCCATAACTAGTAGGTATATATTGTGGCCAAACCCTCAGACTCAATTATGGCACTCTGCAAGAGAAATAGGACATGAACCACATATGCAAAAAATAAATACGTAGGGAGGAAAATGTGCATTTTAATGTTTTTCATTTTCATAAATTCAAAAAGATTATTTCAATATATAATTAATATAAAGATTGTGTTACATTCTTTTTTGTGCTACATCTTTAAATTCAAATTAGCAAAAAGGAGGATTTGCTAGATATCTATGACTGTGGTTTCCAAGTAGGGGAAGACAGTTCTGGATTTGGACATGTTTTGATCTGAATTCTGATTCTATCAACTTTATTTATTATAATTATATATTCCACCAATATATATTTTGGGGAAAAAAACTTCCTCTTTTGCCTCAGTTTCCTTGTCTGTGAAATAGAATTATCCCAGAGGCCACCTAAACTTTACTGTGAGGATCAAATGAGTTTGTGTGTGGAGCTCTGGCTTTACCTTCAAGCCTACCCCTTAAGAATTAAGTGAACACTGTGATGAATATTCTTCTAATTTTCTCTCCAGCAATATAGACAGCTATTACAGTTTAAATCTGGAATATCCCCCAAAAGCTTGTGTGTTGAAAGCATGGTGCACAATGCATCAAGGTTCAGAGTTGGGGCTTTTCAGTAGTGATTGGATCATGAGGGCTCTGACATCATCAGTGGCCTAATTCATTGATGGTTGAATGGATTACCAGGACCTAGTTGGAGGAAGTTGTTCACTGGGAGAGTACCCTGGAAGGGTCTATCTTCTCCTGGCCCCTTCCTCTCTCTCAGCTTCCTGGCTGCCATGAGCTGACAGCTTTCCTCTTTTGTGCCCTTCCATAATGTTCTGCTTCCCTACAAGTCCTGAGCAATGGAACCAGATACCCACAGCTCCATGAAACCTCAAAAATCATGAGTCAAAATAAACATTTCCTCCTCTAAGTTATTTTTCTCAGTGATGAAAGATTGACTGACACAACAGCCATGTAAACCTTTGAGAGTTCCACAACAGAATAAATCTGTTCTTTTTAACTCCGCAATAAAGCTATAAATAACTTTTTTCTCAAAGGCCTTTTCAATTCTCATAATTAAAGGGGGATTTGAATTTAAATGATGGATAAACTCCACTGAGAAGATAGTAAAACCTGGGTCTTCTAAAGTCTCTAAAATGTAATTAGAATTTTCAGACAAAACAATTTTATAGAAAACTCAGCATTTTGTGTGGAGATCTCTTCCTTATAGGACAATACACAAGATGGTGGTGATGCATGGAAAAAAAGGATTGATAGACACTGAATTAACATTCTCTGGAATTGCAGGGACACAAGATCCAGCTCTCTGGCTAACTCCTCTATCAGTTGTGCATGTTATTCATCTCTTGAGAAGTCAGTGTTCTTGTCTGTCAAACAAGGCATGGAGTATGTCAACTTTGGTTTCTTCCACCTCTGATGAAACAGCAAGAAGATTCTTCTCTTTTTGTACTTATCTAACACTGGGCCCTCAGAGAGAGTGAGCAAGGAAAATGGTTAATACTGCCGTAGTTCAGTTAAGGATGACATTGCAATGATATACCTGTATGTTATATTTAATATGATGTCATATTGAACAATAAGTCATCTTGAATATTTTCATCTGCATCATTTTGTTCCTATAAATCCAATTTCCAAGGCTTAGAATTATTCAGAAAAATAGGAATAAGTCACCTCCCTTTTGACTTCCACTCCTTTGCCTTGCTGGTAAAATTAATTTTGACTCTGAAGAGACTATGACTCTTATCATCTGTTCGGAGTGATTCTTTATTGTCTTAAATGTGACACGCTTAAAAAAATCATGATATTTGATTTATTTTTTTTAATTTTTTAAATTTGTTCTAGTTATACATGACAGTAGAATGCATTTATGCATTTTGATAAATCATACATAAATGAAGTATAATTTCTCACTTTTCTGATCATACATGTTGTAGGATCACATCAGTTATGTAATCATATATGTATAATGTATAATGTCTGCTCATTTTACTATCCTTCCTAGCCCCATACACTCTGCCCTCCCTCTACCTAAACTAAAGTAACTTTATTTTTCCCTGGCACACACCCCCATGACTTACTGTGAATTAGCATCCACATATCAGAGAAAATATTTATCCTTTGATTTTTTGGGATTGGCTTATTTCACTTAGCATGATATTCTCCATCTCCATCCATTTAGCAACAAATGCCATAGTTTCATTCTTCTTTAAAGCTGAGTAACATTCCTTCGAATATGTATACACCACATTTTCTTTATCCATCATCTGTTGAAGGGTATCTAGGTTGGTTCCATAGTTTAGCTATTGTGAATTGATCTGCTATAAACATTGATGTGTCTGTGTCACTGTAGTATGCTGATTTTAAGTCCTTTGGGTATAGGCCAAGGAATGGGATAGCAGGGTCAAATGGTGGATCCATTCCAAGTTTTCTGAGGAATCTCCACACTGCTTTCCAGAGTGGCTGCACCAACTTGCACTCCCACCAGCAATGTATGAGTGTACCTTTTCCCCAATGTCCTGGCCAACACTTACTGTTTGTATTCTTGATATTTGCCACTGTGACTGGAGTGAGATGAAATATTAGTTTTTTGATTTGCATTTCTCTAATTGCTAGAGATGTTGAACACTTTTTCATGTTTGTTGATAAATTGTATCTTCTTCTGTGAAGTTTCCATTCAGTTCTTTAGCCCCTTTCTTGATTGGGTTATTTGTGTTTTGGTGTTAAGTTTTTTTGGTTCATTATATATCCTGGAGATCTGTCTAAGGTGCATGTGGTAAAGATTTTCTCCCAATCTGTAGGCTCTCTCTTCACATTTATTGATTGTTTCTTTTGCTGAGAAGAAGTTTTTTAGTTTGGATCCATCCCATTTACTGATTCTTGATTTTATTTCTTGAGCTTTAGGGATCTTGTTAAGTCAGGTCCTAAGCCGACATGATGAAGGTTTGGTCCTACTTTTTCTTCTATTAGGCTCAGGATCACTGTTTCAGTGCCTAAGTCTTTGATCTACTTTGAGTTGATTTTTGTGCAGGGTAGGAGATAGAGGTTTAACTTCATTTTGTTACATGTGGCATTCCATTTTTCCAGCACCACTTATTGAATAGGCTATCTTTTATCCAATGAATGATTCGATGCCTTTGTCTACGAGACAAAGATAGCCATATTTATGTGGGTTTGTCTCTGTGTCCTCTATTGTGCACCATTGGTCTACATGTTTATTTTGGTGCCAATACCATGCTGTTTTTGTTACTATGGCTCTACGGTATAGTTTGAGGTCTGGTATTGTGAGGCCTCCTGGTTCACTTTTCTTGCTAGGTATTGCCTAGGGTATTCTGGGTCTCTTAATTTCCAAATGGATTTTATGATTGCTCTTTCTAGTTCTCTGAAGAATGTTTTGGGATTTTAATAGAAATTCATTAAATTTGTATAACACTTTTGGTAGTATGGCCATTTTGACAATATTAATTCTGCCTTTCCAGGAGCATGGGAGGTCTTTCCATCTTCTAATTATTTCTTTAGTGTTCTATAGTTTTCATTGTAGAGGTGTTTCACCTCTTTTGTTAGATTGATTATCAAGTTTTTTTTTTAGGTTAATGTGAATGGGGTAGTTTTCCTAATTTCTCTTTCAGTGGATTCATCACTGATATATAGAAATGCATTTGATTTATAGGTTTTGATTTTATATCCTGCTACTTTGCTGAATTCATTTATTAGTTATAAAAGTTTTTGGTGGAATTTTTTGGATCTTTAAATATAGAATCATGTCATCAGCAAATAGTGATAGTTAGATTTCTTCTTTACCTATTCATACTCCATTAATTTCTTTCCTCTGTCTAATTTCTCTGGCTAGAGTTTTGAGGACTATGTTGAATAAAAGTGGTAAAAGAGGGCATCCTTGTCTTGTTACAGTTTTTGGAGGGAATGCTTTCAATTTTTCAATGTTTAGAATTATGTTGGTCTTGGGTTTAGCATATATGGCTTTTATGATGTTGAGGTATGTTCCTACTACCCCTAGTTTTTCTAGTGTTTTGAATATGAAAGGATGCGGTATTTTGTCAAATGCTTTCTCTCCATCTATTGAGATGATTATATAATTCTTGTGTTTAAGTCTATTGATAAGATGAATTACATGGATTGATTTCTGGATGTTGAACCAACCTTGAATTCCTGGGATGAACCCCACTTGATCATGGTGCACTATCTTTTAAAATTATTTTTATATGTGATTTGCCAGAATTTTACTGAGAATTTTTGCATCTATGTTCATCAGGGATATTGGTCTGAAGTTTTCTTTCCTTTATGTGTCTTTGTCTGGTTTTGGTATCAGGGTGATATTAACTTCATAGAATGAATTTGGAGGGGTTCCCTTCTTTTCTATTTCATGGAATACTTTGAGGATTAATAGTGTTAATTCTTCTTTGAAGGTCTTGTAGAACTCAGCTGAGACTCTGTCTGGTCCTGGGCTTTTCTTGACTGGTAGGTTTTCGATGGTGTTTTCTATTTTATTGCTTGAAACTGTTCTGTTTAAATCGTGAATGACCTCCTAATTCAGTTTGGGTAGGTCATATGTCTCTAGAAATTTGTTGATGTCTTCAGCATTTTCTATTTTATTGAGTATACATTTTCAAAATTGTTTCTAATTATCTTTTGTATTACAGTCATGTCTATTGTGTTATTCCCTTTTTTATCACATATTTTAGTAATTTAGGTTTTCTCTCTTTTTCTCTTAATTAGCATGGCTAGGGGTTTATCAATTTTATTGATTTTTTTTTTCAAAAATCAATTAAACTTTTTGATTTGTCAATTTTTTCAATTGTTTTTTTCATTTCAATTTCATTAATTTCAGTTCTGATTTTAGTTATTTCCTGTCTTCTACTGCTTTTGGTATTGATTTGCTCTTTTTCTAGGCCTTTGAGATGTAATATTAAATCATTTATTTGTTGACATTTTATTCTTTTAATAAATGAGCTCAATGCAATGAACTTTCCTCTTGTTATATCAGTATTCTCATTTACCTGTATGTGTTTTTTATTTCATCCTACTATCCATTCATCATTCAATAGTGTATTATTTAGTCTCCATGTGTTAGAGTAACTTCTATTTTTTTATTTTATCATTAATTTCTAATTTCATTCCATTATGATCTGATAGAATTCAGGGTATTATTTCCATTTTTTTAATATTTACTCAATTTCTTTGAGGCATAAGATATAGTCTATTTTAAAGAAGGATCCATGTGCTGCCAAGAAAAAAGTGTATTCACTCATTGATGGATAAAATGTTTTATATTTATTTGTTAAATCTAAATTATTGGTTGTATTATATCATTCTATAGTTTCTTTATTTAGTTTAGTTTTTTTTTTTCTGTGCTGGGGATTGAACCCAGGACCTTGTACTTGCAAGGCAAGTACTCTACCAATTGAGCTATATCCCTAGCCCTTTATTTAGTTTTTGTTTGGAAGAACTGTGTAGTAGTGAGAGAGGTGTGTTAAAGTCTCCCATTATTATTGTCTTATGGTCTATTTGATTCTTGAAATTGAGATGGAGTTTTTTTTTTTTTTTTTTTTGATGCACATAGATCCTCCTTTGTTTGGAGCATGTATATTTACAATTGTTATTTTTGCTGATGTATAATTCCCTTACATACTATGAAATGCCCCTCTTTGTTCCTTCTAATTAACTATGGCTTGAAGTCCACTTTGTCCTGCTCGTTTAAGCAATTCATTTGAGTGCTCTGTTTTTTCACATCTTTTTACCTACAATCTGTGGATATCTTTGCCTATGAAGTGAGTCTCTTGGAAATAAGACATTTTTTTGTCTTGTTTTTTAATCCAATCTGCCAATCTATGTCTTTTGATTGATGAGTTTAGGTGGTTAACATTTAAGGTTATTATTGAGATATGATTTGTATTCCCAGTTATTTTGGTTTATTTCTGGTTTTTTATTTGATTTAGTTTCTCCTTTGATTTACTATTCCTTTAGCATAGTTCCTCCCTTTGCTGGTTTTCACATTTTTTTGTTTCACTTCATCCTCAAGGAATATTTTGTTGAGAATGTTCTGTAGTGCAGGCTTTCTAGTTGTGAATTCCTTTAACTTTTATCATGGAAGATTTTTATTTCATCTTCAAATCTGAAACTTAATTTTGTGCATATACAATTCTTGGTTGGCGTCCATTTTCTTTCAGAGCTTGAAATGTGTTGTCCCATGAGCTCCTAGCTTTGAGGGTCTGGGTTGAGAAATCAGGTGAGATCCAAATTGATTTCCCCTTATACATACTTTGGTTTTTTTTTTCTCTCACGGCCTTTAAGATTTTATCCTTATTCTGTATTTTAGTCATTCTCATTATAATGTGTCTTGGTGTGGGTATGCTATAATGTTTTACATTTGGGGTCCAGTAAACCTCTTGCATTTGATTTTCCATATCATTCTTTAGGTTTGGGAAATTTTCTGATATTATTTCATTGAAAGGTTGTGCATTCCTTTGGTTTGTATCTCTTCTGCTTCATCTATCCTTATAAATCTTAAATTTGGTCTTTTCATGTTATCCCATAATTCTTGGAATTTCTGTTCAAGGATTCTTACCATCTTCTCTACATGAGCAACTTAATTTTCAAGATTATATATTTTGTCTTCATTGCCTGAGGTTCTGTCTTCCAAATGGTGATGCTTTCCATTGAATTTATAATTTGGTTTATTGATTCCTTCATTTCAAGGATTTATGCTTGTTTTTTTTTTTTCAGGATCTCTACCTCTTTATTGAAGTGATCTTTCACTTCCTGTATTTTCTTTTTGATTTCACTCTTTATACCATCTTTTACTTTGTAGATTAGTTTAACTACATACATCTAAACTCATTCTCGGACATTTCTTCTGTGTTGTCAGTGAATTCTCTTATTGCAGCATCTTGGTTTGTTTGGGGCACTTTGTTCCTTTGTTTTTTCCTGTTGTTTGTGTTTTCCCATCTAGTTGTATGTGTTCTCCCATTTAGTTGTGTGGATCTGAGGCAGTACAGATTCTACCCCATAGATTTATTTTGTTCCTGGAGGTTTCCAGTACCTTGCCTTTAAGGGAGAGACCAATACCAACAGCACCCAGTATAAACAATATATAGCCTTAAACCTAATAGCTCCTACTAAGCATCCACTGCTTTCTCACAATAAACAGAAATGATGAGTTCAATCGTCTACAGTATAAACAGAAAATTTGCTAAAAGTGTTTACAATTTCAAGTGGTGGACAAAGAAAAATAGTGTAGAACAAGATATTCATGAGAGAAGAAGAGTGAAGCTAGAAATAAAAATCCACAGGAAGAGTGGAAGAAGAACCAAAAGGAATTGATTATGAGGTGGAGAAAAGGTAGAAAGAGAATCCAGGAAAACAGACAAGTGAGAGGAATATGTACAAAAAGAAAAAAATATATAAGAATATACTCAAAACTGCAAAACACCATTCATACATCACTATCCTCAACAAACTGATGTATGAAAAATACCTTGCTCCAAATATGGTGGAGAGAAATGTTAGAAAACAAAAAAATAAAAATAAAATAAATCTCAGTGGAAAATGGAACAACTGTCTCTATGAGTGATTAAAAGTGTCTCAGCCCTTTCTCTGACTTTTTATGGGATTGCCTGCCCCAGACAGGCCCGGGCAGACCCAGTCACTATCCCACTGATCTGGACTTCAGATACCCAAGGTTTGGCCATGTCGTAGTCCCAAGATCTCAATGCCTCTGGATTTGCAGAGAGACCACCAGGGATACATTCAGACAGAGAAGTGACCCTGAGAAGCACAGCAATATGGCGGGCCATCAGCACTCCCAGCAGGAAGACACTAGGTGCCCCCAAATCTGTAGGCACCCCGACACTGGACTTTCAGGTCCTGGCCAGCATCCACAGGCACAGGCAGCAAACCTGATAGCACCCTGACCCCCAGGCCCTGGCCCAAATCCCAAAAGGATGCAGCTGTGTGCAACCAAATCTGGAGTCTCCCTGGCAGCAGACCTCTAGGTGATGGTGGAAACAGTAGTGGTGGGGTCTGTGGCAGCAGGTGAAGGATCAGCAGCAGCAGCTGCGGTGAGTCAGTGACATTGGCAGCAGGTGGAGAAAGCCAGTGGCAGTGGTGGCGGCTGCAATGGCACCCAGAGAGAAGACCTCCAGGAGACCTCCAGGCGGCATTAGCGGCGTCAGCAAGAGCAGTGTCAGCGGTAGCAGTGCAGAGGGTAGCAGCTCCGGAGAAAGGACCTCCAGGCCTCAGCAGCAAGGCTGTCAGTGGCAGCAGCATCCTGGGTGGCTGCACCCAGAGAGAAGACCTCTGGGCTTTGGTGGCAGTGGCAGAGACAGAGGCCACACCTGGAGAAAAGACTTCCAGGCAATAACAGGTGCAGCAGCATTTGTGGCAGCAGCCTCTGCTCCTTTATTTATTTTTATGATATCTCATAGTCACCGTCTCATTCAAAGCCATAAAACTATATTGCATAATATTAAACATAGCTTCATATGATATCAAATATCTAGATGTGATATAGAACCAAATGTTATCTGTATGCTGGCCAAATCTGAACACTTAATATGTACCTAGTCCAACCAAATAACTGATTCTAAAAATTTGATTTGATTTTAATTAATTTAAATGTAATTGGTCTTACATGACTAAAGGCTACCACATTGGAATATGCAGATACAAATCTATTTAAAAAGGAAAAGAGTCTTATTTGGAGAATTCTAAATACATGACATATCATCTAGAAATAAAGGTAAGTTTTCCTGCATCATTTGGATGTTTGTTCTTGCATCTGAAGATTTCTTATATTTATAATTGTTTCTATGACAATGACATTTGCCATCCTAGAATTTTTAATAATCACAAGCCGTTTGGGCAAGTATTTAATAATCACAAGCCGTTTGGGCAAGTATTTTATGTAAAATACTGGTATATGTAAAATACTGAGGTATGTAAAATACCTCAAACAACCCTGCAAAATAGTCATCATTACTGCCATTTTACATAAGAATAACCTGAAGTTGTGAGAGCTACCTAGTAATGAGTTATTCAAATCTAGTTCTGAAAACCATCAGTCTTTGCTCCTTTCACTCTTCTTTAATTATTAAAAAAGATCTCTTGCAAAAACAAAAATACAAGGTCTCTTCTGAGAACTTGAACTTTGTTAAATGGCAATAACTACTATGATACACATCCATTTTAAATGAATGTGCATTGGGAAAGAAGATCAGAGTAGTATTTTAAATTTCATTCATAGAGAATGCAACTTCTTATTAAGTTTCAAAACAGTAGATATTTCCTAGAATCAAAAACAATAAAGTCAAGTCCAGCCAGCCACCCAATGTGTTTCTCGGCAAGTCTGCTGGAGTATAAATCACTTTAGGGAAGAGTGATGTCAAACCATCTGCTAAAGCAAGCACACCCAGCTCTCCAGCTTCATTTAGAGTTACATCCCTCCTCCTTTATCAATCATCAAGTGAGAACTCTTTGAAGATAAGAGATCTTTATTTTTATCTCTATATATCTAAGACTTGTTATAGTGCCTGATACCAAATATTTTCATCTGCATCATTTTGTTCCTATAAATCCAAATTTCCATGCCATGGTTTTGCATGAATAAATAGATGAATAAATTAATATACAAAATGCAAGGCATGAGTTCTCCAGATTGAAGGAACATGCAAACACATAGATGTGACATCCTGAAACCTGAGTCCTCAGAGTATATGCAAGTCTTTCCCATGACCCTTAGGCTAACACTAGTATTCATGTGGGAGGTAAGCAGTCCCTGCTGAGAGAGCTAGGACTACCTTATTGCTGGGCCTCCAATTTCTACTCCACTTCTTGATATGGCAGGTATCAATTCCTATTACATAAGGAATGAACAAGTGGATCAACACATTCAAAAGACTAGTTGATAATGGACAGAAATTATCCCATTTTGTCCTATCATTCCATATGCAAAACACCTACAAAAAGGTAAAATGAGCAATAAATTTACCACTATGATAACTTTGAAATAATATTTGAATATTTATTACATTTGCAGAATTTAAAACTTGGGACCTGATGAGTTAATTTTACAATGTCAATTTTTAGTGCATTTTGTTATGATATACTTGATATTCTATTTGTGTCAACTTTATAAAGTAAGTAGAGAAGCTTTAATCTTTCTAATCATAAGAATTTTAAAACTGGGGATCAGAGAGTTTAAGTGATTCACCTGTGGCCACTTGACCAAGAAATCACAGAGCTGCCCTTGCAGTTTGAGTCTCTTATTACTACTATACCATCTTAGTATAATGGAGTTCAGAGTTCATGAACGTAATTTCATTTGAATTTAAATGATTCAAATGAACTAGGGAAATCAAGCATTATTCCTGTCTTACAAATAAGGACATTGAACGTGAGAGAAGTTGAAAGAAGTACCCAAGTTTACAGAACTAGAGGGATCTTGGCAAGTATTGGAGAAAAAGAAATAAGAACCTTTATTCTGAGACCTAATCCAGTTTTCTTTCTATTTCAGCATCTTCATTCCAGAAGAGAACAATGTTGAATATTGCAAATAGAGAACTATTAATGCTCATAGGGGCAGATTCCTGAGAAGAGAAGACCTTCAGCTTTGGTTTTAAGGGAGGGATTGATGTACATCAACAGCTGGGACCACACAGCTGAAATGAACTGGCCAAGGGAGCATAACTTTGCATAATTTTGCATAATGATAACAGCACACCTGTTGCATGGACACAGCACCTCCCGACTGCTATCTTCCTCTTCAGACTTCACAACACTCTTGAGAAACCATCCATTACCTGTATAAATTGACAAAGAAGATTACTTTAACTCTTTAGCACAAAATGTACTAACATTGTGATTTTATTCAGACTCTCCAAATGTTCTTTTTAAAGTACACTTGTCAGGCAATTTGGCTACAGAAATATGCACATCTAAATTACACCACCAGAGAAAGCATGAGTGAGTGACCTAATTACTCAGTACAGGAAAAGCAGAAGAAAAGAGAAGATTTACTGTTAGGGACACAGGCTATCTATAAAGTTCAAAACATATTTAAATACACATGAGCCAAGAATAAAGATAGAAGCGAATTCACATAGGTGCACTTATATAAATACTGCTACGTTCAGGTGTGGATGATTGATGTTTGTACAATACGGGAAGTCACCATCAATCATCATTCCTAATGGGGAAAAATTAGAAGTTATCACTGGTTATAGCATTTGTTAGCGAAATTAAAGAAAGGAAGGGAAAATGGGAGGGAGAGGAGGAAGGAAGAAGGAAGGAAGGAGAGAAGGAAGAAAGGAGAAGGAAAAGTGATGTGGTAGAAAAAAGAAACAGAACTTCTATTACTCGCAGACGACCTGACTTAAAGACCCAAAAAAATTACAGAAACTCATGGGAATTAGATGGGGAAAACTGTTAGATACAATATTCTCTCTCTCTCTCTCTCTCTCTCTCTCTATATATATATATATATATATATATACACACACACACACATGTATGTACTAGATTTATATATATATAAATCTACAATAGAAATGTACTAGATTTATATATATATATAAATACATAAATAAATATATATATAGTATATTATAGTATATATAATCTAGTAAAATTTTTATATATATATACATATATATGTATATATATATATATATAAATCTAGCACATTTCTATTGACCAGCAAGGAACAGTGAAAAAAAAAATCAATGAAAGTTATTGTCAAATTGCTATCAAAAATCTAGGAGAAATATAAAAACAACTATAGTACAATTCACAGAAAAAAAATCTATATTTAAGGAATGATAGCAAAACACTATGAAGAAGTAGGGCATGATCCCATATTGATCAGTAGGAAGACATTGAAGAGATGTTAATTTCTCATAAACTAATGAGGATGTAGTTAAATCAAGTTCACCAAAGTGTTGAACAAGAAAATCAACAAACATGATCATATTTATGTGGGTGACAAAGGCCCAAGAATATCAGAGGCACATCTGAATTAGAGTAAGGTAGTGGGTTCAACTTGCTAGTTATTCAAATTTATTATAAACCTGTACTAATTAAGACAATGCAGAATCAATCCTGACATTGATAAATTGACTATGGAACAACTAAAAAGATTGACCTATACCATCTGTATATATAAATTTGATGCATGTAGTCCTTGCTCTGCACAGTGGTGTGGAACTATAAAGCGAACTGCAAACAGAAATCATGACAAGCGATCTTAATTATCAATGGGGAAATTTGCAATTGCTAGTTGACTTTTAAACATTTGTGTCATAAAATCAAAACCTCTCGCTGTTAAAAACATATTTGAGATAGTAGCACTGATACTCAATGCCCAGTAATTAAAAACATCAAAATTTAAAAGGTTGTATTTCTTTGTGAAAAAGAAATCTTGAGTAATTGAATGTTGCTTGTCTTTTGTTTTTTTGTCAAAAAATCTACAATACAGAGTAAACATCTTTTCTGTGTCTTTGTAAATTGTCAATCTCCTTTTTTAGTTTGCATTAGCTTCCAACATTTTATCCTTCATGTTTTCAATGTCAAAAAATTCTGTGAGCCCTCTTTTAATGGAAAGTTCTTATCAAAACTTTGATTCTTGTATCACAACCACTTTGGTCATTCATGGTGTCCAGTACTCTCACTGGTTCCTGCAGGCCACCTGATCACCCCAATGTCAACATCCCTAAGACTGTTGGGTTTCTTCTAAAATTCAGTTTATGTTAGATTTGAATTTCACTTCCATTATGTTCACTTTTCTTTTTTTTTTTTTCACTTTTCATTTCTTTGTTGCAGTTTCATCTATAATTATACATTGTTATAAGCTTCCACACGGGTTCATTACTGGTATACAAGAAGCCAACACAAGCACACACGTTGCTGTCTGGGCATGACGCCAGAACGGCTGTGCAGTGACCCATCCCCAACAGACTTCGAGAGGTGACATGATTGGTCATTGATGCGCATCTGTTATTCACATAATGATTTGTGAATGAAAAGCTGGAAGCAAAGTTTGCACTTGATGCAGTTACAGTTAGTTTAGGATGGCAACTGAAATTGAATCGTGTGGGTGGGGAATTTGCATTATTTAAATCATTGTAACTAAAATTTGTGCACACAGAAACTGTGGAAATCAAGAGCTGCCTGTCTACCATAAAGGTGACTTCGTAGAGCACGTGGGTAAATATGGGGTAGTTGATTAACAACTCAATGGTACTGCAGGGCATGGTGGTGCAGGCAGCTCAGGAGGCTGAGGCAGGAGGATCACAAGTTCAAAGACAGCCTCAGCGAAAGCCAGGTCCTGAGTAACTCAGTGAGACCCTATACCTAGATAAAATGCAGGAGACTTCTGCACCTGGTATGGGAAAAGTCCCCCCGCGTGGGACTTGCGCGGGGGCAACCAGCACAGTGCAGAAGTGGGAGACTTCAGCATGTGATAAGCAGGCACAGCAGACACTTGAGTCTCCCACTTGGGGAGGTTCAGCTCAGAGGTTTGGGTTCAGCCCAGCCAAGTCCCATGAGACTTCCAGGTCCGGAGGGCGGGCACAGACACAGACATCAGGCTCAGCCCGGTGCAAACACAGACACCTGAGACTTCTGCACCTGGTGCCTTGGCCCTGAGTGCTCCCATGGGACTTCTGCTTGGGGGCAGCTGCCAGGAGGCCCAGCTCAGAGGCCCAGACATACTCTAGCCTGGCCCCAACCCGTGGTCTAGTGTTACTGAAGACTAGGTGGTGAGATATTGGAAACCTGCAGGGACACCACAAGTCTATAGGGGGGAACCTACATTACCTCAGATTCTCACGGATAGAAGGGAAGATACATGAGCAACATGAGAAAACGGGAAGAAAGTGTCTCAAACAAACCTAGAGGCTACATTAACAGAATCCAATGATAGCAGGGCAGAAGAAAAGTCAGAAAGGGAGTTCAGAGTGTACTTAATTAAAATGATCAGAGAAGCAAACGATGTGATGAGAAAGCAAATTCAGGCAATGAATAATCGCACCAACCAATAGTTAAAAGAACAGTTACAGGAAGCTAAAGATCATTTCAATAAAGAGAGAGATTCTGAAAAAAAAAAAAAAAAGAAAGAACAGAGCTCCTTGAAATGAAGGAAACAATAAATCAAATTAAAAATTCAATAGCATAACCAACCGTCTAGATCACCTGGAAGACAGAACGTCAGACATTGACGACAAAATATTTAATACTGAAAACAAAGTTGACCAATCAGAGAAGATGGAAAGAATTCACAAACAAAGCCTACAAGAATTATGAGATATCATGAAAAGACCAAATTTGAGATTGGGATTGAGGAAGGCACAGAGATACAAACCAAAGTAATGAATAATCTATTCAATGAAATAATATCAGAAAATATCCCACATCTGAAGAATGAAATAGAAAATCAAATAAAAGAGACTTACAGGACACCAAATGTACAAAACTACAACAGATCAACACCAAGGCACATTATAATGAAAGTACCTAACATACAAAAGATAGAATTTTAAAGGCTTTGAGAGAAAAAAATCAGATTACATTCAGGGGGAAATCAATATGGTTATCAGCAGATTTCTCAACACAGACCCTAAAAGCAAGAAGGGCCTGGAACAATGTATTTCAAGCTCTGAAAGAAAATGGATGCCAACCAAGAATCTTATACCCAGGAAAACTCACCTTCAGATTTGAAGATGAAATAAAATCCTTCCATAATAAACAAAAGCTAAAAGAATTTACAAATAGAAAGCCAGTACTACAGAACATTCTAAACAAAATATTTCATGAGGAAGAAATGAAAATAACAATATAAATCAGCATAGGGAGAAATTACCCTAAAGGAATAGCTAAATAAAGGAGAAACCAAATCAAGTTAAAAACCAAAAATAAGCCAAAATGACTGGGAATACAAATCATATCTCAATAATAACCCTGAATGTTAATGGCCTGAACTCATCAATCAAAAGAGATAGACTGGCAGATTGGATTAAAAAAAAGACCCAACAATATGCTCCCTACAAGAGTCACATCACATAGAAAAAGATACCCACAGACTAAAGGTGAAAAGATGGGAAAAAACATGCCACACACATGGACTCAGAAAAAAGCAGGGGTTTCCATCCTCATATCAGATAAAGCAGACTTCAAGCCAAAATTAGTTAGAAGGGATAAAGGAGGACATTTCATACTGCTTAAAGGAAGCATAAATCAGCAAGACATAACAATCATATTTATGCCCCAAACAATGGTGCATCCATGTACGTCAATCAAATCCTTCTTAATTCCAGGAACCAAATAGACCAAAACACAATAATACTGGATGACTTTAACACTCCTCTCTCACTGTTGGACAGATCTTCCAAGCAAAAATCAAACAAAGAAACCATAGAACTCAATAACACAATCGCCAACTTAGACTTAACAGACATATACAGATTATTCCATCCATCAATAAGCAAATACACTTTCTTCTCAGTAGCTCATGGATCCTTCTCTAAAATAGACCATATGTTATGCCACAAAGCTACTCTTAGCAAATACAAAAAGATAGAGATGTTACCTTGTATTCTATCAGACCATAATGGAATGAAATTAGAAATCAATGATAAAATAAAAAACAGAAACTACTCCAACACATGGAGATTAAATAATATGCTATTGAATGATGCATGGATAACAGAAGACATTAGGGGGGAATAAAAAATTCTTAGAGATCAACGAGAACAATGATACAACATATCAAAATCTCTGGGATACTATGAAAGCAGTGCCAAGAGGAAAATTCTTTGCATGGAGCACATTCAATAAAAGAATAAAAAGTGAACAAATAAATGACCTCATATTACAGCTCAAAGCCCTAGAAAAAGAGGAACAGATCATCACAAAAAGTAACAGAAGACAGGAAATAATTAAAATCAGAGCAAAAATCAATAAAATAGAAACAAACAAGACATTTCATAAAATCGATAAAACAAAAAGTTGGTTGTTTGAAAAAATAAACAAAATTGAGCCACACTAACAAAGAGGAGAGAGAAAACTCAAATTACTAAAATTCATGATGAAAATGGAAATATCACAACAGACACTATTGAAATACAAAACATAATTAGAAGCTATTTCAAAAATCTATACTCCAACAAAATAGAAAATCTCAAAGATATCAACAGTTTCATAGAGGCGTATGAGTCAACCAAACTGAATCTGGAGATCAGTAGATCAATAGATCAATTTCAAGCAATGAAATAGATGAAGTCATCAAAAGCCTACCAACAAAGTCCAGGACCAGATGGATTTACATCCGACTTCTACAAGACCTTCAAAGAAGAGCTCATTCCAATACCCTTCAAAGTATTCCATGAAGTAGAGGAGGAGGGAACCCTTCCAAACTCATTCTATGAGCTAATATCACCCTTATATCAAAACCAGACAAAGACACATCAAGAAAAGAAAATTTCAGACCAATATCCCTAATGAACATAGATGCAAATATTCTTAACAAAATTTTAGCGAATAGCATACAAAAACGTATTAAAAAGATACCATGATCAAGTGGGTTTCATCCCAGGGATGCAAGGTTGGTTCAACATCCGGAAATCGATAAATGTAATTCACCACATCAACAGCCTTAAAGTTAAGAACCACATGATTTTTTCAATAGATGCAGAAAAAGCATTTGATAAAATACAGCACCACTTCATGCTCAAAACACTACAAAAAATAGGGATAGTAGGAACATTCCTAAACATTGTAAAGGCTATCTATGCTAAGCCCACAGCTAACATCATTCTAAGTAGAGAAAAATTGAAAGCATTCCCTCTGAAAACTGAAACAAGGCAGGGATACCCTCTTTCACCACTTCTATTCAACATGTCCTTGAAACTCTAGCCAGAGCAATTAGACAGATCAAAAAAATTAAAGGGATACGAATAAGAAAAGAAGAACTCAAACCATCCCTATTTTCTGATGACATAATTCTATATTTAGAGGAGCCAGAAAATTCCACCAGAAAACTTCTGTAACTCATAAATGAATTCAGTAAAGTAGCAGGAGATAAAATTAATGGTCATAAATCTAATGGGTTTTTATTCATAAGTGATGAATACTCTGAAAGAGAAATTAAGAAAACTACCCCATTCACAATTGCCTCAAAAAAATAAAATATTTGGGAATCAATCTAACAAAAGAGGCGAAGGACCTCTACAATGAGAACTACAGAACATTAAAGAAAGAAATTAAAGAAAATCTTAGAAGATGGACAGATCTCCCATGTTCTTGGATAGGCAGAATTAATATCATCAAAATGGCCATACTACCAAAAGTGCTATACAAATTCAATGCAATTCCAATTAAAATCCCAATAATGGACCTCATAGAAATAGAGCAAGCAATCATGAAATTCATTTAGAGGAATAAGAGACCCAGAATAGCTAAAGCAATTCTTAGCAGGAAGAGCAAAGCAGGAGGTATCACAATACCAGACCTTCAACTATACTACAGAGCAAGAGTAACAAAGATGGCATGGTATTGGCACCAAAATAGACAGGTAGATCAATGGTACAGAATAGAGGACACAGAGACAAACCCACATAAATACAGTTTTCTCATACTAGACAAAGGTGCCAAAAACATACAATGGAGAAACGAAAGCCTATTCAACAAATGGTGCTGGGAAAACTGGAAATCCATATGCAGCAAATTGAAACTAAACCC
>JAJEJO010002845.1:125993-153951 GCA_020662805.1 Glaucomys volans | reverse complement strand
AAAAAAAAAAAAAAAAAAAAAAAAACATTATCATGTTAAATTCAACTGCACTAATAAATTAGGAATTTCAGTCATCAAAATGTACCATGATCAGAAGATGCTGCAGTTAGCTGCTCTCTGCCTTCTGACATCACCGTAATGCAAAGTCCATGCTTCCAAGGTGTCTTTGCAGGTATAGGTGAACTATGTGACTGATTTTTCAATCATGAAATGTGGCCAGAAGTCCCGCTTCCATTTAAAAAGCATTGTTTCCAGGGACTTGCCTTCTTTGCCATGTGCCGTGACCAGCTGTGAACACAGAAGAGCATGTGATGCCATGATGGGAGAATAGCAAGCTGGAAGGACCCCAGGTCCCTCGCAGATGCCTCAGCAGAGTCTCCACTTGGCACGGCGTGCGGCTGTTACCTGAATATCATGGAAGCTTCGATCTCTTCTATTTTAAAACTTCATTGGCTGCTTTTTATTAGAGGACTTTTGCTTTTTCCTTAAACATTACAGACAAGGGCATATATTTCCATTGTAAAGGAGATTCAACATACAATAAAAAGACAAAAGCATGCTCACTTTTCCTACAAATCAGTATCAATCAAATTAAAGCTACAATGAGACTCCATTGTATGCCCGCTGAACCCGACCATGTGCTCTGAGCTCACAGGGTTTCTCAGGCTCATCACAAGAGACTTCATACAACACACATTTTTTTCTGCATTTTTATTTGTTCTTTTTAGATATACATGACAGTAAAGCGTATTTTGACATATTATACGTAAATGGAATATAACTTATTCTAATCAGGATCCCATTCGTTTTTAATTTTTTATTTTTACAGATTGCATTTTGATTCATTGCACACAAATGGGGTACAACTTTTCATTTCTATGGTTGTGCATGATGTAGATTCATATGATTCGTGTAATCACACATGTACGTAGGGTAATGATGTCTGTCTCATTCCACCATTTTTCATACCCTGCCCCCTTCTCCCTCGCATTTCCCTCAACATAATCTAAAGTTCCTCCATTCTTCTCTCACCCCCACTCCCCCAACCCTATTATATATCATCATCCACTTATCATGGAAAAAATTCGGCCTTGGAGTTACAAATTGGTGCAGCCACTCTGGGAAGCAGTGTGGTGATTCCTCAGAAAACTTGGAATGGACCCACCTTTTGACCCAGTTATCCCACTCCTCGGTTTGTACCCAACTGACTTAAAATTAGCATACTACACCTAACACAGCCACAACAGTGTTTATAGCAGCTCAATTCATAATAGCTAGATTGTGGAACCAATCCCTTCAACAGATGCCCTTCAACAGATAAATGGATAAAAAGATGCCCTTCAACAGATAAATGGATAAAAAGAACTTGGTATATATACCCAATGGAATATTATTCAGCCATAAAGAATAATAATTTTATGGCATTTGCAGTTAAATGAATGGAATTGGAAAATATGTTAAGTGAAATAAGCCAGTCATAAGTTTTTACAAAGCACAAAGATACTAAAAGTATTTTCAAGAATGAAGACATTATTAGCAAAGCTTTTTTATAATGAAAGATTATTTTTAAAAATCAAGAAATGATACAAAAAAATTCAGGATGAATACCTTGGGGTGAGTTTAGGCAAGGATAATACAGGTAAAATGACTGGTATTGATAAGGTCCAGGCTTCAGTTAGGGGGTGATAGTACAGATTTGAAAAACAAAGGAAAAATAAAACGTAGCTTAGACTCTGTTATAGCAATGCTTTTCTTTTACTTAAGCATGAACAGAATGTAGGAAGGATAGTCTAGTTGAGGAATTTCAAAATCACATTACAATGATTATTTTCAATTTTCCCTGTGTTTCAAATAGCCTAATTCTATCAGTCAGAGATGTTCATCAAAATTCCCAGTATCCAGCCAACACCTGGCTCTTTTCCCAGCCTACACCATCTTCCATCTCTCCATGGAAAAGGTTTTCCTGTTCCGGACTCAGTATACCCCTTAACAAAGGCAGTAGCACTCTGAAGGACACATTCTGAATGTTTATCATACTTTATTTAATAAAATCATTTCATATGTGTCTGCCACCACTGGGCCCTGCCCATGAGCACGGAGACCACCTGCATCTTGTTCACCTTCACAAGTCCAGCCTCTGGCAAAATGCCTGGCACATAGCAGCCCTTGATCAAGAGCCTTTCCTCTGGAAGCCTGTCCAAGGACCACATCAATCAGGCGTTTGTGTTAAAACAAACAGAAAAGCATGCATATTTCTGATTACTCAGTACCCACTGGATCAGAATCTCTGGGAGTGGATCCAGGAGCCTATTTTACTTGCTTTCAGATACTCAGATAATTCCTAGATATTCTTAAATTAAACAGAGTTTGCTGCTAATTTGGTGTTTTACTAAAGCTGTTTGTTTATCTTATGCACAAACTGTATTCATCTTAAAAGAATGATGTTGTGCATGCCTTCATTTTAAAAAATGAAGAAGAAAAAAAATACCCTTGAGAATTGGCTGAGGTCCTTCCCACACCTGAACAGGTTGTTGTTAATGAATGTTTCACCGAAAGAAAAAAAAATCAATATTTTATAAGTTTGTTGCTCTTTCTACTGAAAGCCTTTACTGTGCGAGTAATTAGGTTCTGTAAACATGTTTAAAATCACAGCGTTCCCTTCATTTTTCCTTATGTAGTTTTCATTTTTTGTATCAAACAATATGATGCCTTCTCATTCAACGGTTCAGTCCACCCCAAAAATAAATCCCTAGTTCTGCTCCCATCAGCCCGGATAGCTTCTACCCTGCCGTTGTCTCCACAGCACCTCAGCTTTGGCTTTACAGGGTGTGGGTTAGACCTTCTGTCCTCATTTCCTTCCCTCCTCACCAACAGGAGGCTCAGGATCATCTTTTAAGAGTCCGGTTAAGCTTGGAACTTCTACCAACTGCTCTGCTTTGATCCGAGCCCACGTCACCGACCTCGTGCTGATCAGCCGCTCTGCAAGCTCGTGCCCTGTGCGCGGGGAGGGCTGGGCGGTGCAGGAAAACCGCACACTTCCATCCTTCATGAAAATAACTAAGGGCACAGAGTCTACGGTGACACCCCTGTGCAGTGACACCCTCTGCCGTGACACACCGTGCGGTGACAGACGCCTTCTGCTGTGACACTCTGCTGTGACACCGCTCTACAACAGTCCCACATAGAACAGGCAGCATTTTATCTTATTCCCTCCTATATTCAGTTTTTCCTCTGCCTCTCTCTAAGAATTCCCCCCATATAACCCTGAGCTTGCTTACTTACGTCTTTTATTCCTACCGACTACTCCCTTCACCTCTCTTTTTCTGTTCTTTTCGGGTACTGTCAAAAACATACACACTTCTTTATTGAGATGGCCATTTTAGACTTTCCTGGTTATTTTTAAAAAGCATTACAAGGTAAATGGATGATGTTGGAGACTGTTATGCTAAGTGAGATCAGCCAATCCCAAAAATCCAAAGGCCGAATGGTCTCTCTGATAAGTGAATGATGATACATAATGGGGGGGGGGAAGGGTGGCAAGAATGGAGGAAGGATAGATAGCATAGAGGGAAGGGAGGGGTGTGGGCAGGGTGGGGGTTAAAAATAATAACAGAGTGTGTGACAGATACCATTGCCCTGTGTACATGCATGAACGCACAGATGGTGTGACTCTACTTTGTGTACAACCAGTGAAACAATAGCTGTACTCCATTTGTGTTCAATGAATCAATAAGTGAATAAAAAAAGAAAAGCATTACAGATAATTATTTAATTTATTTAAAGCAATTTACTCAATAAATGGCCATTAATTAAACTACCTATCCTGTCAAGCACTGTACTAGGCCCTAGGAGGATAAAGATAAGTGATAAATAAGTTCAGTTTTCAAAAGTCTAAATCTAGCAGAAAGGAAAAGGAGAATAGGAATAAACACAATAAATGGCTTTGCTGCTGTGATATAAATTAAAATATGTAGTTGAACTTTAGCTTTACAAACTGTAGTTCCAGAGGCAAACAAACAGAAGTAAATCTAATAGTTCTAAGGAGTTAGTAAAAAAAAAATATTAACAAAGCATAGTTAACAGGAGTTGGTTAAGACATGTGTCAGGGTAAAAGTCAGGGAGGGTAGGAAGGACCAAGAATATCCCAAAGCTTCTGGTTTGCTGAGGGCTGAAGGATGTGGGATGAGGGACACAGGAGAAATACATCTGTGAATCCTCCCCCGTGGGGCTAGACACACACACACACACACACACACACACACAAAATCAGTGTGCTTCTGCATTCCTAGGAAACTTCCCTCAGAATAACGTGACTGCTTTTGTAAGTCATGAAAAGCTTAACCTGATAAATCTTCAGTATACTTTTTTAGAAGTCAATTTTTTTGTGTGTGGGGGCAGACAGAGGATATCAGGAATTAAACTCAGGGACACTTGACCACTGAGCCACATCCCCAGCACTATTTTGTGTTTTATTTAGAGACAGGGTCTCACTGAGTTGCTTAGCACCTCACTTTTGTGGAGGCTGGCTTCAAACTCGTGATCCTCCTGCCTCAGTTTGCTAAGCCACTGGGACTACAAGCACCACCACCACCCCCAGTTTAGAAATCAATTTTTTTCTAGTCTCAGTTTTACATGACTGTTTCACCTACCTTTTATATTATTTTTAATAAATTAGCAAAAACAACTTCTGACCAAGAAACCAAACCTTACCTGGACCTGTGCCATCATGACTAATCTCTTTCCTCAATTGTCCAAGAGACACTGCCTTAAAGGAAAAAATATCAAACTGTAAAACAAACAAACAAAAAATGAACTCAGTGACCAATGGAATAGTTCCTTTCTTTTTAGAAAAAAAGTATTTCTATGTCACTACATTATGTGTTCCTGTGCACCACCACCACGCTATTATTATCACTACTACTATAAAATTACATACTACACGCATAGTCTTTTCTACAATATGTTTTGTGGGAGGCACACAAACATGGAGCATATAATTCTTGCTCCCCTCAATTATACAGTCTATTAAAAATATTTTACAGGTTTAATAATGATAATAACCATTCATTGCACCCTTCCTATGTGCCAAACTCAGCTCTAAGGTTTTTCTTCATAAATTAACTCACTTAATCCTCAGAACAACCCAGAAATTGAGTACTACTCACTTTCTAATTCAACAATGGAAGAGATTAATGCACAGAGGTAAGGCACTTATCCCACGTCAGCTGCTAGTGAATAATGGAGCCAGGACTTTGACCCAGGGAAGCTGCTTCCAGAAGGCATCTTCCCGCCATTATTGTTCTGCCTCTCAGTATGTTATGTTTTTAAATTAACTATGTATTCAAATATATGTATATATAAATTAAAAATATGTATATAAAATTTTATTTATATGTTTATAAATAAGAATATATATAATTTCCTATATATACACATAGGAAATTTTATAATAAATGGTGAGATAAATACAAGGTGTACAAATTACAAATGCACACTCAATAAACATTCCATACAATTGTTGGGGCTCAGAACTCTAAAGTCTGGCACTTTGGCAGGCTGAGCACTTTGAACTAAAGGAGATTGGAAGGTCTCAGAAGCATCCCCAGAAACAAGTTCTTCTGCCCCCCAGTCCCATGTCCCTTCTCCCCTGAAGCAGTTATAGAAACCAGACTTTCTTTTCTACAAGGCAGGTAATGGAAACTAGAACTTCTCTACCTTAAAGTAATCTATAAAATCTGCAAGTGCTACTCTCACATTCTCCTACCTTTCTGTGTGGCTGGCCATGAAGAAATTCTCTGACCTATTTTGCTTGATAGTAGGTTGTAAGACCCTCCTTCTAGAGAGGTCCTGTGCCATACTAAGGAGAAAGACATGCTTCACAGAGGGACCAAGCAGATCTGAACAGACAGGCCTTCCCAGGTCGCCCCCTCAGCCCATTAACATCAGAGCTCACCCTTTTTGATGAATCATATCTCAACACAATTGTCCATTCATAATTAAATTTGAGATAAAATTGGACAGTTTTCCCTGGGTCTTTGGATCTTCCACTTATAGTTCCTGTGCCACATAAAATGTTAATTAAATATGTGTGCTGTGTTTTTGTCTTGTTAACCTGCATCCCAAGGCCCTGGCATGCCCACTCCCACACACTGTGTACCCCAACAGTATCCACTATCCTGTTTTTTTTAACATGCCTAATTAGTTCTGCCTGATCTGAAAACACTGTGAACAGAATAACCCAGTGTGTTTACCTCCTGTCTGACTTGTTTCATTCAAATGTGTGTAAAATTCATCCATGCTGCTTCTTTCAACAGCATTTTATTTATTTTATTTTCATTATTAAATATTACTTTAAATTATCCATCTATGTTGCTATTCATGGACAACATTGTTTCTAGAATACTACCTTGCACAGTGTTCTTGAATATGTCATATCATGTTGCATTCATTTCTGTTGGGGAATGAGTTTCGTATGCTCAGCTTTCATGGATAGTCTCAGTTTTCTAAAAAGCTTATATAAATGTACTCTGTATGTGCAGTATGGGAAAGCTGATAGTGCTCCATGGACCACAATGCTTGTTATTGTCATTCATTTAAAGTTTAGACTTCTTATTGTGCACAGTAACACTTCATTGTGGTTTTCATTGTATTTCCTGATTGCCAACATTTTTCATGTTTATTGGTGATTTGGACAGAGCCTCTTTTGTAGAGTACATGGTCAAATGTCATACCCATGTTTTAAATTGGGTTATCTGTCTTTTTCTTGTTGATCTGCGGGTGTTCTGTACAGTCTATAAACAAGTCTTTTGCCAGCACATATTTTACAATGTCTTATACTATGTGACTAGCCTTTTTACTCTCTGAACAGCTTCTTGAAGAACAGAAGCCTTTAATATTAAAATAGCATAAATTATTTCTTTCCCCCTTTATGCTTAGCACTTTCTGTTTCTGTCTTTAAAATTTTAGTCTGAATTGTCCACCTGTGTTCCTAGCAGCTTAATTCACAGCAGCCAAAAAGGTAGAAGCAACCCACGTGCCCTCTGATGGGAGAGCAGATGAACCAGATGTATATACATGTGATGAATGTTATTCAGCCTTAAAAAGGAGAAAACTTCTGTCCTGTGCTACAATGTGCACAAAGTTGACTGACATTATTCTCAGTGAAATTAGTCAACTGCAAAAGAGACAAGAAATTCCATTTATATGCAGCACCTGGTCAAATTCATAGACAGAGGGTAGAATAAAGGTTGCCAACGGCCGGAAAAGAAAGAATGGAGGTTGTTCTTGGATGGCTATAGAGTTTCAGTTTTGTAAGATTAAAAAAAAGAGTTTTGGAAATGAACAATAATGATTGCTGCATAGCTATGTAAATGCAGTTAATAGCATTAAAATGTTTATATACTTCATATCAGTATGTAAACAGTAAATAACAAAAATATATAATTACTTTTAATTTTTAAAAAATGGTAATCACAAATTTTATGTTATGTGTATTTTGCCACAAAACTTTTGAAATCTATCCCCAAGACCTTGAAGTTTTTTACTGTTATCTTCTAGACATTTTATTATTTTACCCACATTTAGACCTAAATTTGTAATGAACTGATTTGGAGGATTTGGTGGAGAAAAGAAATCATGAACTCTTTTTTCTTTTAATGAATTCCAAGTTACTATAAAAATTTATTGAAAAGACAATCCTTTGCTGATGCTGCACATCAGGATGTGGAGCTGTGCTGGATTGTTTCTCTGCTCTATTTTTTATGCTCTGTGCAAATCGACACTATCTTAATTACCTTAACTGTATAAGTTTTGAAACTTGGTACTGTATATGCTCCAATTTTTTTTTCTTCAACGTTATTTTGAGAGTATTTGACTCTTTGCATTTCCACATATATTTTAGAATTAGATTGCCAGTTTCTACTTAAAATAATTTTCCTGAAATTTTGATTGATTTTGTATTAAAACTACAGATCAATTACTTTCTGATATTGAGTCTTCTTATCCAGGAATACAGTTTTATAATATCTCTATTAATTTATGTCTTTTAAATTTTTTTCAATAGCATTTTATTTTCCCACTTAGAGGTCTTGACCATGCCAACCGTTCCTGTTGTGCAGTGGTCCCATGGATGGAGTAACCATGGCAACAGGGCAGGAGGCTCTCTGTGAATGGCCCCAGGACTGACTCACTCTCCCACAATGGATCTAGGCACTGCTGCTATGGTGCCCATGGTGTCAACTGAATTCCTGGAGGGATCCAGCCCCTGCTGCCAACAGCAGCAACCCCTAGAATGTATACTTAAATTGGTCTTCTCTTTCTCTTCCTCATGTTCTCATTCCTTCACTGCTGCATCTTAATGTCACCTCCCGGACTGACAGCCTGAAGGACCTGTCCTGGTTCTTGCTTTGGAGGGCACACATGAAGCTCTTCACTTTTCAGGTGTGGGTTTTTGAGGCCCTCTATTCACTGGTGGGGTGGAATCCAAGCTCCGTGGGTCCTCCTAAACCTCTGCACAGCATCTCAACCCCCACTGCCACCTTCTGGTTGGCTTCTTGTTTCTAAGCATCTGTGGACAAATGGTGGAAGGCTCTGCCAGTACCAGGTTCTCATTTGCACTCCTTTCTCTTCAGAATCCCGAACCCTCACGCTCTGATTGCCTGATAGCACTCCGATGCCTTTCATACTAATTTGAAAGACGTTTTCTCAAACGTGTCTACTTGTCCTTAGCAGGATGCTCATTTTGTTAAAAGCTAGTCTTCCCTATCTGGAATTTGTTTTGTTTCATTTTGCTTTTTAATAGAAGAAATGTGGACTCACCTACAGTCGGATCATTCCTGTTAAAGTCCATGTCCACTCAACTCTAGAACAATAATATGCACACTAAGAAATGACCCCCTTGTACCTCCTAATAGGTACCAAATGAGTATCACAGGAAATTCCTGTTTTTTTTTTTTTTTTTTAGCAAAAGAAATTAGAGGAAGACTAGTGGATAAGACAGTTAATGAAGCTCTTTTCATTACCTGTCCACGCTGAAACCTGGTTTTGTTGCTTTTGGATTGATGAAGCTTCTGATTCCCTGAATCTCCTCTGGTGCCAATGAGGTTGATAAATACTTTAGACTCTGTTTCTGCCCCTGGATTTGTGCCAGTGTATACGTGAATTTCATAAATCACCACTGAAATGTCAGAAATCCGATATTATCTTTCTTGTACTTACTTATGTCTTTGAATACACTTAGATATTCTGTAAGGGAATCAGAATGTTCTGAATGATATTTGGCCCCAATTCCTTTCTTATCCATAACCCCATTCAAACATACTCTTGGTTGCTTAATATTTACCTCATTCACAGAGTCTCTGGCTATTCCCAGAACTACTGTTTCAAAATGATTATTGTTAGCAATTATGTACTTTCATTAACTACTACACTAACACAGTTATTATGAGAAGTTCTATTTGGGGGAGGGGGGACTTCTCTCTCTTAATTAGATGAAAGTGGCAATTTTTCCTCCTGAAGTTTGGCTGTTCTAATCACAGCTGGTCACTTGTGCTGCTACTTCTTGGAGATTACTATTCCAATAATGGAGATTTTTAATAGCCCTCTTGAGAAAGAAAGGATACAAAGATCCTAGAGAGTTGCAAATTTAAATATAATTTTTAAGAAAAGCCCAGTTGAGGTTCTAGAAAATTATAATACACTACATTTGACCTTAGAATTAAGGCCATTTCTGAGACACTGGTAGAAATCACTAATTAGAAAAGAGATTGCTCTTGCTGATATTAGTAATATGAATAATATCTTGGGTACAGTGAGCACTTTGTATTCCATGATCCTAGAACTCTTTATAAATCATACTGTGCAACTGAGCAGTTGCATTTATAGAATTTCACATTAACATTTTCCAAAGAACTCAGACATGAAAATCCAACTAGTAAGAAAACAAGGTAAGTGAGAAACATTGCCTGTTTCTCTCATGCCTGACCTTTAAAAAGACAAATGTGGTATATTGGGAAATGGTATAAGCAGAAAAGATAAATCAGTTTCTTTGTGCAGTCTTACGTATTCTAAAATACCCCAGAGTGAAACCCAGCAGAGTTTAAGCAGAGAATCAGAACACTTCTCATGAATTTAGGACAGCCAAAGAAAGCTTTCAAACTTCCTACAAAGAAGAACTGGTCTGACAAACTCTGGAACTGAATAGAATTAAGTCAAAACTTTGGCTAGAATTCTTCATGGAAACAAGTAGAAGGACAAAAATAATTTGATGTCTTTGTAGAGAGAGCAGGTTTCTGCTTACCGGAATTTTTCTACTTCAGAGGAACAACAAATTTGTAATAACTATGTTATGAAAAACATTGACATACATAAGGTAAGATAATTAAATGAATAGTTAAGGTTTTTAAAAAGTACATATCAAAAAGTATTTTGGACACACGCCACATATTTATAGCACCAAGAACAGCACTTATCCTTACTCAGCAATGGTTCACACCCCCTAATGAAATCATGCCTAATGTGCACTTGGCCTCAAATACTTCAAACATTGTGTCCCAGATGCTACTATAAATTGATTAGATTGAAAACACATGTGCGTGCGCGCACACACACACACACACACACTAAAAAGAGAAAAAAGAAAACAACACACAAAAAACTTACTTTCCATCTAAAATTCAAAGGAGAAATAAATGTCCCCAACATTTAGAACAAAGTGGTTATCAAAGTTGAACACTAAATTTTATTTTCAAATCATGTCCGAAAGAGTTAAATAGTTTAAATTGGAAGATGGAGGAAAACACAACCCCACTTGCCAGGAGAAACAGACATTTTCTCAAATTTGTAACATTGACTTTATATCAATTATATTCCATAACATAAACTCACTAAGCATTTGCTATAATTTTGCAGTGAAGTCATGGATTCTTAAAATGTGAAATTCAGAACAATAAATTCGATATCCAGACATTTTCATGATCCTTAAGGCAATATAAAATTCTAACTCCTCTAACTTAACCCAATGGGAGGATTTAAAGCATCCTTAGTTAACATATCACTTAGATGCACCCTAACATATTACAAAAGGATTTCTAGCAAGCAAAGACTGCAGGGAGGCCTTTCTTGGACTTGGGCATGGAATGTCAGTATTCAAGGTGTTACTCTAAAGACAGGACCATATGTCCTAGCTAACAGATAATCATTCTGCTGTAAAAATGTACAAGGCTAGCAAATAATCTTTACTCCAGGAGAGGGACACCCCACACATAAGGAGATGAACTCCTTGGCGAGCCCAAAAGTCTAAAACGTAAGCTAGAGAGAATTTTAAATTTGCTCCAATTCTTGAAAATGGCAAGGATGGGTTTCAAGATGCCAACTTTGCAGATGGAAGAGATCATTTTACCTGAACATATTCAAAGGTAAGTACTACTAATCAATCTAACAACAAATAATCGTTCCTAAAGCACCAGTTTTAAGAAGTTGCAATTAATGTATCCCTCACCCCCATTTAACTAACGGAACTGAAAGCGTTGACTCATTGGCTTGGTACCTATCTATGTTGGACATTTCTGTCAACATATTTTTAATGTTCTTTTTATCATGGTCTCTGCAGGGTTTTTTCTTTCTTTCTGACAATTAGTTAAGTGTTTCCACTGCTTCTGAACAACTAACTCAGTCTGACAGGCCTCCTGAAGTGCAGAATAGAACACTTGTCTTTCCGTTTGCTGCGATTGTCATCCAGCTCAACTGATAGCTACCCTACATATTGTCACCAGAGTTTTCACTTGTGTCTGCAATGTCATTGTCTTCAATGCTTATCCTCATATTTACCTATTAGTTATTATCACTTCAACAACTTCTCCAACTCCTGTCTCTCAGAGAATGAATGCCTGGGATGCATATTGGTGTCAAAGTTCAGCATTTTGTTGTTGTTGTTGTTGTTTGCTTTCTTTCACTTATTTATTCTTTGGAACCACAAAAGTGTGGCCTGTATAATAAGATTGAACATCATCTTATTAGCAACATAAAAATCTTTCAAAATCTTCCCTTGCAAGTTTATTTCCAAACACCTCTATAGTCCAGAATTTTTAAAAAATGTTTTTATTGGTACATTATAGTTACACATAATAGTGGGATTCATTTTGACATATTCATACATGCATGGATTATAATTTGCTCCATTTAGTCTCCAGTATTTCCACTTTTCCTCCTTACCTCCCTCCCTCTGTTTCACTTCTTCTACTGGTCTTCTTTTTATTTATTATTTTAATTGGTTCTTTAGAGATATGTATTAAGATGTAATTCACTGTGGTTTAATCACATATGTACATAGCAGACTTTAGTCAATTTCATTTTGTAATTCTTCCCTTTGGCTGTCTCCTCTCCCCGCTTTAGTCCACTGATCTCCCTTCTATGACCATGGGATTCCTCCCCTCTTTGTTTCCCTACTTTATTCTAGCTTTCTCACATGAAAGAAAACATTTGACCTTGGACTTTCTGAGTCTGGATCATTTCACTTAGCATAATGTTCTTCAGTACTTCCCATTTAAGAGTAAAAGCCATAATTTCATTCTCTTTTGTTTGAGTAAAAACAACAACAAAAATATATTTTTTATATTTGTATATTTATATATACATATATGTATCACACACACACTCTCACACACACACCACATTTTCTTTTATCTATTCATCTCTTGACGGGCTTCTGGACTGGTTCCACAACTCAGCTACTGTGAATTCTGCTGCTACAAACATTGGTTATGCATGTGCCACTATCATTTGCTGATTTTAGTTCTTTTGGATAAATACCAAGGAGTGGAATAGTAGGGTCACATGATGGGTCCATTCCTAGTCTTTTACAGAATCTGCACACTGCTTTCCAAAGTTGCTAATACTAATTTGCGGTCTCACTAACAATGCATGAGTTTATATCCTTGCCAGCATTTATTATTAGTTGTATTCTTGATGATTGTGCAGAATTTTTGTCAAATATCTGTTAATGATAATATATTAGCATCAACTTGAAGCATTAATATCTTCCTAAATAGTATTTGTAGTTCTTGGATTCTTCAGTCTCTGCAAACTGCAGCAAACATGGAGTTTGGAAAAACAATTTATACTTGCTCAATACAGGGATATTCCTGAACCACAAAGATACACTCAAAATGCCACATGTTCTTAGGAAGTGGCCTAAAATAAATTCACTAATATGATTTTTTCACTAGAAGGATGAGGGATGTGTAAAGCATTTGTCCAGGAATGACAATTTAAAATTTTTCTTCTAGTCCAGTTTGACTACAGCAAATGTATAAAGCTGCTTAGGATCCTGGTTGGCTACTGAACCAGTAAAAGGTAGTTTTCATGTTTACATAATAATCCACAGATGAATGACGTCTGCCTTGCAAAGTTCCAGTGTTGACGTTTCCTGGAGTCTGCCTGCTATACGGGCAGCCTTATCATTCAAGGAGGTTAACCTGGCAGAACATCCTTCCAGGCTATAGATATGAGTCATTAGGGTTAGGGTTAGAGTTAGGGTTAAAAGCAGATTAAATCAAAAGATAAGCTATGCAGTTTACAAAACTGGTGGCCACAGAGGCATGGGTAGTAGAAGCAAGAAAAGATGAGCTGGGAGGAGTAACAGATGGAATTGTTTATCAAGAGGCAAGCATGGTGCCAGATTCTGAAGCATGACCCTAAATGGTGTGAGCAACATCCCGTTCCTAGAAATTAACTACACACACCTACCTAGGGTCAGGGTGCTGCGAAACATGGTACCAGTGGCCAGAAAGTGAAAAAGGAGCATCATAGCTGAATGAATAGCAGCAGATTGGAGAAGACCACTGGACAGTGTGAGCCACTGAGAATCAAACAAGGGGATCTCCAAGAGCCTGGAGGTAGCCAAGTATAGCTCAAGTCAAACACCCATGGCCTCAATGGCCTCCTCTCAACCACTCAACCATTATGTCACCTAAAAAACAGGCAGCCAGAACAAAGCCCTGCTTTCTGCCATTCAGAGCTAGAATTCTATCTGTCAAGAGGTCATTGTCCATCATCATTCCCACAAACATATCAGGACACTATAGTGAGATTGTAACTGAGAATTTTCTGCATTTTTCTTTTCACCCCAATGACACTGAGCCTTCATGGAATGGTACTTATTGCTTGGGAAAAGGATGTTCTGGGAAAGTTCTAGAACAAAAAGGCCATTGATTTCTGGAACAGATTGAATTTTAGGAGAGACACTATGAGATTCATGACTGAATTTAAAGAGTTTTTGAGGAAAAATACTTTTTTTAAAAAAAGTGAAAGAGAAGTTTGTTTACTTCATTTTCTGTCTCCTTCTGTCTCCCTTCTCTCCTTCCCATCCTCCCTCAGTAACTTGGGCCTGGTTGATGGGCCAGAGAATGGCTGAGGGTTGAGTCTTAGGGGAAGCTCTGCAGCCCAGTCCTGTTGTCCCAAGCAGCCAGGAGTGGTGTGGGGAAGGTGACAGAACTCCCTCATCAACCCTCACCCCGTGTTACCAAGGAAAACGGGAATGGCTGAGATCAGGTTAGAGTCCAGAGGGAGTGCATTCTTGGTTCCCATCAAAGGAAGCACAGAGTTTGTGGGCATGGAAAACAAAGCCATGGTGAGATGTTAAGACATTAAGAGGGAGGATGTGACACCAAGACACCAGCTTCAGGGAGGATCAGAGAGAACAGAGGATGTCCCCGATACCTGGTGTCCCCCTCCTTATACGAGGATAACATCCAAGAACTGCAATACCCATGTGCATCAGGAAAAGGCAAAGGGGAATTGATCTGCTTTTGACCAAAAGAAACCAAGCTTTATATAGAAAGTAGCTGACCTTATTCTGAGTTTAATTAATCTTTCCACCAGCAGTGGAAATAGGGGCTTGGATTATTTTTAAATTAGGTTCATGGATGTATAATTTACATGTGGTAAAATGCATTCTTTTAGAGTGTACAGTTTGATGAGTTTTGATGAATATTTACAATCTTGGAGCTCCTAGAACAATCAGGAAGAGAATACTTCCTTCATCACAAAAAGTTCCCTCTGGAGGGATGTGGATTTTGGTCAGAAATGAAAAATGAAACCCCTCAAAGGTACACTTGTGACAATTCAAATCTCTTACATACATGATCATAAATCCATGCCAGTATCATAACCTGGATCATATTTACAAACATTGTCTCATTCATGATACTTGTCTTTTTTAAATTAGTGTAAAAGGAATTGAGGCAAATTAACTTTGCATAAAGTATATTTAGTATAATTCTATGATTTCTGTTTACATTCCATTTGAAGAATCGCTTCCTAAAATCCTATGGAGGTGAGTAGATTTTCATTCCCTCCATGGCCCATTTCTTGATGACCCAAGGTCAAGTGAAGGTTGCAGATCAGTGATGATGAGGGTGCCATGCACAAAGCTGGCTGGAATAGAGTGCTTAAATATTTAGATATCACAAGTTCACTTATAGCACTGAATTGAGTCCTTCCCTGTAAGATTCCCATGTGTGTCTTTATACACCCAGAGCATTAAGCATATGTTTCAGAAGGAAAGGGCCACTGCCAAACCAGTCTAAAATGTTAAGACTGAACATAGAAAATAAGTGCTGAGGCCAAGATAATGTCATCCCCAGAAGCAAAGACCCAGGCTAATATATCATCCACAGTCTGACGTTTGTCAGCTTCAGAACATAAATTAGGTAAGGCAGGAAAAATTTCTCCTAGGAAAAATTTGTAGGCAGTTATTGATCCCCCCACAAAAAGTCCTAGGAAGAAATATCCTCAGTTTAGGATGATTTTGAATAAAGCATGACAGAATATTTGATCATCCAGTTATTAAAACTTATTAGAATCTCCTGAACTGGGTGTGGTTATGCACACCTTTAATCCCAGTGGCTCCAGAGGCTGAGGCAGGAGGATTGCAGGTTCAAAGCCAGCCTCAGCATCTTATTTATCAAAGCTGTAAGAAACCTAGCAAGACCCTGTCTCAAAATTTAAAAATAAATAAAAAGGGCTGGGGATGTGGCTCAGAGGTGAAGTGCCCCTGGGTTCAATCCCTGGTACCAAAAAAGAAAAAAGAAAAAAAAAGTCACCTGAAATTATAACTGATCTATCATGCAATGGTGGTATCTGCAGCATTATCTGTAGCTCACATTGGCAAACAAATATGAGCTGGCAAACCACTGCAGAAGTGTGCTCATCTACAGATGGAGCACCTTGGTCTCCTACTCCTAAATGCCATGCTTCCCAAGTGCAGGGTTCCTGTCGTTTCCAGGTATGACCCTAGTTCCAAGCACTTGTAAATATTTACTAAATAAGCAAATGCTTATTCATCCATCACCAAGGGTTGTGTACTGCTCTTTGCTGGCTGACTAAGTCCATTCAAGTGTGAATCATGTGGCTGTGCTTCACCCAGAACTGTGCTTTTAACCAAACACACATTCTCAGGCACTATGAGACCTCAGCCCAAAGCACACTCTATCATCATGGTGACTGGAACTTGGCTCTTCATTTCAAACTTGGCTTCATTCCAACTTAGCTTCATTTCCAGTTCATCTCAGAGTTAACCCAACTTCTGGCCCTTGAATTTGGTCTCCTGTCTTAGGCCCTATGCATGGGTGGAGTGGGCAAACCAGACTCTGAACCTCTCTAAGAAATGCCATCCACCAGCCTATGCATGATTGAAGAAGAGACAACAGGAGTTAGAATTAGCATCAAGTGCCCTTCATGCCAGACTCTGCACTAGAAGGACATCCTAAGGGAGCTCGTTTTAAAACGTCCCTGCCTTCCCTTTAGACAGTGTTACCCTGAGGAGTAATTCGCTCTCTTTCTGTCCAACCATCCAAGATTTCTCAATCTGTTCTGAAAAAAAATCTCCATGTATCAAACAACAAAGGAGTCACTCGAAAACAACTTTCTTCCGGTTGCATCCCCAATGTTCAGACTTCCCTTCTCCCAACAAGACACAGTTCAAATTTCATTGGGAAGTGACCTATGACACTAACCATGGGCAAACGCATGTGCACACACACACTGCCTTTCTCACCCCCCCTTCTCTCTCTCACTCTCTCCTTCTCTCCCCACCACCACCACCATGCCTGATGCAGTCTGAAGACCTCACATCTTAAGTAGGTCCCTAACTGGAAGATGAAATATTTAGCTTCCCAATTTACAGATGGTGGTATGGAAGTTTCTCTGGGTCAACTCGCTTCCCAAAGCTCGCAAGATGCAAATCATCCTAGGCCATGACCTCTCATTACCTTTTCCTCCATTCTGGGAGACAAGATCTGGACACATTTCAAGTCCTACCTTGGGTGACATGAGCAATTAATGGAAAAGTCAAGGAGAAGACTAGAAGGCCATAAACTTTGCATTTATGCCCCAATCCTTGCCATAGTGCACACAATATTTTTAGTGAATGCCAGTTAGCTTTTTATCCTGGACACTTTTCTAATCAGAAAAAAAGAAATGCAGTTACAAATGTTCAAGGAACTTCCCCAGTCCTTTATTTTCAGTCATGATGCTCAAATGACCGATGCTCAAAGGTGCCTAGGAATTAGTGGATGAGTTTGTTGGCAGGGTCTTAATGAGAAGGAGCCAGCCTTTCTGTGCATGTGGGAGCCTGAGCCTGAGCTGCTGTGCACAGTGCCAGAGGCGATACTGCAGAGCGGAGTGCTCATGGGCACCGGTTCCTGGGTGGCTCTACAGGCAGCGCCACTGTGCTTCCTGAAGACAAAACTCTAGGAAGAACAATTTGTTTGATTTAATTAATGGGCTGTTTTAGTGCTTTTCTCTTAGGTATTCAAGAATTAAGCTTTCTCAGCATTCACTGTGGTGGGATCCTGTTGATACAAACGGCCCCAAGAAATCAGAGCTTGGAAACAGATGGTAAATGAAATTCGGCGTTAAGCATGTGCAGACAGTTCAGATCCAGTCTGTGCTGAAGTTTGTGGTCCAAGACCATAGTTTGGGGCTGAAAATACATGTGCCTCTTGGTTGAAATATTTACCTTATTACTGAAAAAGAAGGAACTCTACACTGTAGAAAGGAAAAGAGGGACCAGGGTGGGGAAAGGAGTGGAATTTCTGGCTATTTTATGAAAGGTTACCAGGAAGGCTCCCTGGATCAGAGACCTGGACAAAGGTGAAAGATCTGGCCATTGAGAGATCTGCAGACACTAGACAGATGGGACAGAAAGGGCAGAGGGCTGTGGGACAGCATGCAGGTACGATCAGGCAATGTTGAGGCTGGAGTGGAACACGGTAGGGCAGCGGGCAAAGGATGATTTATTGTGCATTGAGTATCTCCTATGTGACACACAGGAGATTCTCTCCTTATTCTCTCTTTATTCTCTGACATGCTTCTGTGGAAACCCTGTGGGATGCACATGATTCTAATTTGCATTGGAATGGTCTCAATGGACACTTGTTGTCCTGGCATAATTGTCTCCAGAATCCTCCTTCACTCTCAAAAAAAGTCCTTGTTTGGATGGTAAATAATGTGATGACCACTCGAGCGATAGATATTAAACACCCCATTTCTCAGATATAGTAACTGAGACTCAGAAAAGCAGTCTCTCTTGCCCCAAGTCACAAAGCCAGGGATGGAGATCAGGATTTGAAGTCAGATTCTGCTTATCTGAGCCATGATTATCTTGTAAATAAAAGGGTCTCTGTCATCCAGAAGTCCACATCTGCCCCTGAACACCAGTGGGTATTGAGATAAAGGCAAAAGCATTTTTAAAAAAGCTTGAGTTTCTCTTTTTTTCTTTTTAAACGTAATTCAATCATTATCTGAAACTTACTGTAGATTGTCAGCAAGTGTTTGGAAACATGTATTTTTTCTCACTGATAAATGCAAATATTTTGAAGAAGACAGGTTTTAATTATGATGGTGCTTTCACGTATCCTTGGGGAGTTATTTCTTGAGTTAAAATAAACCCCTGAGCACACCTCCTGCCCACTTGCCAAAGTCTAGCATCAAACACTTCATCACCGATAGATACAGCCTCAACCCTCACCTCCTGTTCCCATCCATCTCTCCAGAGAGCCAGGAGCTGGAACTTCTGAAGAGGCCACTGTGAGCTGAGTCGGCATTCTTATCAGCCCTGGGCATCCCTGCCAGGCCATTAACTAAAGAGTCTTAAGGACAAGAAACCAAGGGCGATCTGCGTCTCCCTGGCTCTTCTCCCTGCCACCACAACAGACGGTGAATAAATCAGAGGAAAGTGTAACTCCAGCTAACTTGGCAGTGCTTGCCTTGGGAGGAGATTGTTCTGATCCCACCAGCAATCTAGCTCAGCCTCCAAACAATGGTGATTTATGGACAATGTTCTCAAATGCCCCTTTCTTTTGAAAACTTTCCAGTAATCTTTTGAAAAGAAGAGGCAAAGTCACAGAACTGGCTGAAAGTGAAAGTGCCAACTGCCTGAACAGCCACTCTTTGTGCCACTAAATCTTTTAAAAATGAAAAGAAAAAAAAAATACAACCCTCAAGACTATCCCTAGGATGATATCCAAGACAGCAACTCCAAAATCAGTACCAATAGCTAAAATTAAAAAAATAAAATGTAAAGTTCCTCTACCTATCCTCATCATTCCTTGTGTTCTTCCCCTGGGCCAGCTTCAAAGTGCTTTGACCAACAAGACAATCTCCAAATATTGAAAGTCAAGCCCCCATTGCATCTATTCTAAATCTCAACCAGAGAAGCATTCGTTCAGAGGTTTGAATCTACTAGCACTTACTCCGTGTCACAGGAATAGTAAACAAGGCCTTTGGTGGCACCAAGAACTATTTTCCAAAATGTGGCATTCAACCGGTACAGATTGCTCCTTGCTCACCTATAAGTTTTGGTCTCCAGTAAATTCCTGAACAATGAGGTATCATTATATTTGCATCTTATCATTTGAATGATCTTCTCCTAAATGAGTAAATATTCAACCTGGGCAAGGGGCTGCTTGATTGATAAGAAGACTGCATAAAATGACTGCATCAGATTGGCCCTAAGGATCACTATTCTCTTATTTTGTTGGAGAAAATGCTGTAAGAACTGGTTGGTGTGCTTCCTCTAAGAAATTACCCCTTGAAATGGAAAATGCTAATGGATAAAGTTTCATTAGCTAGTTTGGGGAAAGAATGAACAGAAAGACACCGGGAGACATGCTGAGCCTTTATTGCTGCTCTAGTTAAATGAGCCCAAAATCAATAGTTCATTTAAAGTACAATGCAGTTTCTTTTGTATCTTAGACTTTTTTAAAACTCATACTAGTGCATTCCACAATTTCTTGCACATAACAAATTGTGCATACATCCAATAAGAGGTAATTGCAAGAAACACAAAAATAGTGACCTAATAGAGTTTAAATAAAGTTCATTTTTATATAATGCAGCCTCTGGAAACACTGCAAATGGAGAAATAACAATACAGCAGGCCAGTAAGAGTCTTCTGTTTCTGATCAGTACCATGGATTTAAAAGTTCTTTCAAATATCATCTTTTAAAAGCAGAGTGGAGATTTGACAGGTGTTAGTAACTGGGTGAACAGAATAGATCAGACCTAGGATGTACAGAATAAAAGCAAGGATTCTAGTAGAGTGCTTGCCTACCATGCATGAAGCCATGGGTTCAATCATCAGAACAGAAAAAAAAAGTCAGGATTCTAAATTTAAGACCCTTCATCTCTTCCACTTCATCCTTGGATGCCCCTGTGATCCTTGCATAGCCACAGGGCACTCAAAACAGGGGGATCTGGAGTTTCATATGTTAAATGAGATTTTAACAAGATTTTATATGAGAAAACATGTTTGAAAGCTATCAAAATTTGTAAAAATTTGAAGAATTAGTGTTATTATAGATTTCTCCTATCATTAAACTACTTTTATCCCAAATCATTCTTCCATACCCAACTTAATCAGCATGTATTTTTCTGGCACACAGCCATGTGTTCTGTGCCATCCATCATTCCATGAAGGACTGAGAATACATATGATGGAGCCCCTGCTGGCTAATCAGTATGAAAGTTGTAGAGAAAAAAACTAGACTGTCTATGTAAGTTTAAAGGAAACCAGCATGAAGTGGAGGGTCAGGGAAAGAGACTTCAGTTTGAGATGTGGTAGGCTCAAAGCATCAACAAACTACTAAGCAAAGGAATTGAAAAGAAGAAATTGTTTCAAGGGCAAAAAGATGAGAGTCATTAGACTGAAGATGTTAATAAGAGCCATGAAGATGGAACCACTTCTAGAGAACAGGAGCCATGTCTGAATTATCTGTATGTCCGCTGGTGCCCATTACTGTTGGCACACACTAGGCGCCTGGTACCTAGGCATGAGCTTATCATTACCTATGTGCAATGGTTGAATGAGTGGGTAGTGAAGATGGTGCATTGGGCCAGGTGCAGTGGTGCACACCTGTGATCCCAGCAGTCCAGAGGCTGAGAAATGAGGATCACAGGTTCAAAGCCAACCTCAGCAAAAGGAGGCCCTAAGAAACTCCATGAGACCTTGTCTTTAAATAAAATACAAAATAAGGCTGGGAGTGTGGCTCAGTGGTGGAGTGCCCCTGGGTTCATTCCCTAGTATCCATCCCTCCCAAAAAAGATGGTGCATTTGTAAACCACTTAATGAAATATTAGGTGAGAAAGAGGACAGAGCTGAAGATGAAAAGACATTACCCTTCTGTGTACAGTTGACAGCAGATGTTAGGAAGAGGCTCAAAGGGCAGGGAAGAATCAAACATTTCAACCCGCGTGTTTAAGGAAAGAGGATCATGTGGAAACAGTGATAGAAATACAAAAAAAAAAAAAGTGGTTGACAAACTGGATGGTATAATCCAGAGATCAAGATTTAATGAGGACAATGATGATAATGACTACTATTTCTCCTGTGATTACTATGTACAGGGGACACCACCATTCAGTCCAGGAGGTAAGAATGCTTTTTATTTTTCAAAATGGTTTAAGAACACCAAATGTAGAATACTATTTTTTGACAAGTGAAAATTACACAAAATTCAAATTTTAGTGTCCATAAAATAAAGTTTTATTGACAAACAGATGCCGTTTACTTATGCATTATCTACAGCTGCTGCCCCACCACATTGGCAGAGTTGAGAAGTTTTGATGGAGACTTCGTGGCCTGTGAAGTGTAAGATATTTAGAGTCTAGCCTTCAGTTCTTTTAATCTTGAATACACATCACAAAGGAAATGGAATCATATGCCTGGCAATGGGGCTTTCTTGGTTCTGACAATGGGCACTTCTTTCCATGTATCTCCATCATTTTCATTCTCAGCTATCCAGGAATCAACTCTTAAACAAAATAGCTCACATGTGACCAAATTTTCAAGTCTCACTTCTTCCAAATACCACCTTGGATCCTTTCCACTATTGTCATGTCCAATGCGTATTTTATAGATTTCACCAATATCTTTAAGATTAATCTGCAACATAAAGGTGAAAAGGAACATAAAAATCCTGTATCTTTGATTTCAACTTTCAAATTCCAAATTCATACTTAGTTCATACTCAATACCTACTTTTTTGTCAGATACACTTACTAATTTCATTAGAACTAGTTACTTGAAATACCATGAAACGGTGTCGCATAGAGTAAAGTATGCATCCACTGACTAAGGACAAATAGATGAGCCAGCCATGGTCACACATGCCTGTAATCCCAACAACTCTGGAGGCTGAGGTGGGAGGATCTCAAGTTCAAAGCCAGACTAGGCAAATTAGTGAGACCCTAAGCAACTTAGTGAGAAAAAAAGGGCTGGGGATGTGGTTCAAAAACCATACCATATTACAAAATAAATGTTTTGTTGTGATTATTGACACACAATACTTACTGAGTGGTGAGGCCTAAAGAATAAAATAATCTAATTCTCCAGTGTTTCTAATGGATTGTATTTTCCATGAAGGTGAGATCCTGAGGAACAGAGACCATTTGTTCTCCTAGATTTAAACTAGGGTTAACCAGACAGCCCTGAAACAGACTGAATTTTGAATTGGAAAGACTGATTTTGCAACATGTTGGCAATGTGATCTTACCCCTTTGCATCCTTCCCCAGAGCATCTAATCAACTGCTATAGTAAATACTCTAATGTAGTATTCACTATCCAGAATAGGAAATTTTTTTTTTTTGAAAATTCCTACAGGGGTCATATGAAAAATAATTGATCAATTATATACTTCACTAGTTTTCCATTTCCGTCATAACAAATTATCGCAAAGTTAATGACTGAAAACCAGATCCATCTATTGTCTCCCCATTCCATGAGGCAGAATTCAGGCACCACATGGGTCAGCTCCGCTCAGTCCTCTGTGTATGACCTCACAAGCAGAGATCAAGATATTGGCTGTGTTGGGCTTCTCTTGGGAGTTTTTGGGAAAGATTCTCCTTCCAAGCTTATTTTGGTTGTTGGCAGAATCCAACTCCATGGGGTTGGAGCACTGAGGTCCCTGCTACCTTTTCACATGGCACTCTTCATCTCCAAGTCAACAAGGACACATCAAATCCTTTTCATGCTTGGAATCTCTGCCTTTCCCTCTGCTACAAGGAGAAAAAGTGTTCGCTTCTGAAGGCGCATGTGGCTTAGATAACACCCACTTGGGTAAACCAGGTTCACCTCCCTATTTTAAGGTTAGCTGACTAGTACCTTTACTTATATCTGTAAAATTATTTTGCCATGAAGCATAACATTCATAGGAGTCACACCAGGGCTAAAGATCATAAGGCTAAAATTCTTACTGTTACATACTATAATCAGAGACAGTTTAATCTGCCTTCTGGTATTCTGTTACCCTGCCACCACCACCCGCAACATCTGTTCTCCCCTTTGATATTATCATAAACGTTCTCGTCACCCCAGGAAGGTACTCCAGAGTTTATGCAGATCTGATACCTTTCTCTACTAAAATATTTTTATTGGTAATATAATTTTGGGTTACTGTATTGGTGATAAACATTCTGAAAAAATTTTGTCCTGTAGCCAAAATGCTTTTTGTCAGGGTACATAAGGACAGATTTTGACAGTCAAGTTTAGGAACTGGGCCCTCCTATTAAATGTAGAACAACACAGGTTTAGGAATTCTACTGCGAAGAAATATCTTTAACATGATGCTTAGTACAGGTACATGGACCCCTAAATCCTTCCCAAAATTGCGGATAATAGAAATATGATGGAAAACCGAAACCAGGCTCCAATATGCACCCAAAGTCAAAATAACATGGGAGCAAGAAACCCAGGTTTGATATCAGACATACCTGGTTTTAAAAATTCCTTCTGCCCTTGCAGCTCTGCAAACCACAAATTTCTCAACCTTTTTAAGCTTCAGTGGCTCAATCTGAACACTGTAATTCAAGTTGAGCATCCCTGATTCAAAAATCCAAAATCTGAACAGCTGGGTGCGGTGGTGCACGCCTGTAATCCCAGCACTTGGGAGGCTGAGGCAGGAGGATCGCGGGTTCAAAGCCAGCCTCAGCAACTTAGTGAGGCCCTAAGCAACTCAGTGAGACCCTGTCTCTAAATAAAAATACAAAATAGGGCTGGGGGTGTGGCTCAATGGTGGAGTGCCCTGGGTTCAATCCCCAGTACAAAAAAAAAAAAATCTGAAATCTGAAATGCTCCAAAATCCAAAATATTTTGAGTACTGACACAACTCATGAGTGAGAAATTCCACATCTTAAAACTTTGTTTCTTGTACAAAATTATTAAAAATATTGCATAAAATTATTACCTTCAGACTATCTATAAGGTATACATATAAAGTATATAGGAAGCATAAATAAATTTCATGTTTAGGCTTGGATACCATCCCCCAAAATATCTCATTATGTACATACAAATATTCCAAACTGTGAAATATGTCTGATCCAAAGAATTTCAAACAAAGGATACCCAGTCTATAGTACCAATCTTAAAAAGTACTACAGTGTTCAATAAGTATTAGCAACTATTATTTTGTCAATCAGAATTTTGTTCAAGTAACAAAGAAAAATGTCTAAAGCTGCATATTCTAAAAATGGGACAGAAGATTGGTACAGTGCTCCCAGAAGGAAATGAAAGTATTATTTGGCTATCATAAGTCAAACAAAAATTAAATAAACCCTATCTAACACTGCTGATTAAATATTTGTAAATGCTAATGAATGATGCTCTCGTACAGGAATTACATTACTCATTCCCCATCCATACCTGGGTCAGCCAATTAAAGCCAGAACTGAAATGATCGCGCCACAGCCTGGCTTTGTGACAGACGGCTCCTAGATCCCTTTGAGCCTGTCAGGCAACCTGGTTTGGAACTTTTAGTTCTGGTTTAACACAATCAACCTGAATCACCTCAGCCTAAATCTAATAAAAACATGTCAAAAATTATTCTTGCACATAACTGTTTTTAGTTTCTGCATTTAACTTCCTACATTTAAAAAAAAAAGGACAGTGATTCTAAAATGTAGGATAGCTTTCATCATAAAGATGTACCACACCATGTCTCAGCAATTCTCCACATAAAAAATGATGCTTAAAGTAGGGCACAGGCACAGATTAAAATAAAATTGTTTTCAACTTGAGGACCAAAGGGACATATGGACTCAGAGACACAGGGTCAGAAAGAGAAAGGCAGAGGAATCTGGAAATACAGTCCATTCCCACTGTTCTCATGTCACTACTGAAAGTTGAAATATACCATTAAACTCCTACTATATAGCCAGAACATGAAGACAAAAAAAATTGCTGTTGAAAAATGTCTGATTTGGGTAGTTGAAATGCCTAACAAAAAGCAATTCTATACTGAATTTAAGGAAGAAAATAAATCACTTTCTCTATAACAGTTTTAAATAACTCTGCTTAATATATATACTATGCTGTATATTATACATACATACATATATTACATATGAAAGAGTGTTAGTTATGTGTTGTGAGTAGATTAAACCATTTTAACAATTAACAAGTTCATTATGAATGAACCCTAAGTAAGAATATAAAAACTAAAAAACAGGCCAGGTATGGTAGCACATGCCTGTAATCCCAGTGGCTTGGGAGACTGAGTCAGAGGATAGCAAGTTCAAAGTCAGCCTCAGCAACTTAATGAGTACCTAAGAAACTTAGTAAGACCCTGTCTCAATATAAAATTTTTAAAAAAAAAATGGCTGGGGATATGGCTCAGGGTTAAGTGCCCCTGGGTTCAATCCCCAGGACCAATTAAAAAAAGGAAAAAACAAAATAAGCAAAGCAGAGATACAAGAAAATATGATGAGATGATTTGGTACCAAAAAACAGAGACAGCGAGTCATTGAACCTTGAGGAATCAGCATTGTCCTCTCAGCAGAGGTAATGACAAGAAGCAAGACAAAGAGGAATGGAAGTACTTCTAGAATCTTACTTGATTATTCCTGAAATGTAGACCTCTGTAATTCTTCCTGTTTGAACATATATACCTCCAATATGAAGACCTCAAAATATGGATAGGTACTTAACAAATGTAGTTGCTGCTGCTAAGAAATAAACCTGGAGCAGGTGTTATTACAGCTGTGGGAGATGAGCACATCCACCTAACACCTAGGAACACAGGTATAGAGAGACAGAGGGGTCCATGAGCAAACCGGGCATTGAATCCTTCTGGCACTGGGACCTTGGGCAACTTTAGGGTGTTTCTACACTTATTCTCCTCATGTATGTAATTGGATAATTAAAGACCACTTTGTTGGGAGGTTGTAAAGACATGTGATATATTATGTTACTAGAAAAATCAAACAAGTAAGCACATATTAGGTCTTTGATACGTAGTAGTGATGACAGTAGTTATCATTATCATTATTACTAAAGGTAATCAGTGGCAAGTAGGTGATTAATACAATGAGCAACACTTGTTTTAATTCCACAGGTACTTTGGGTTTCAAGGGTTTGACCTTCCCATACTATGATGGGTGTTCAGAGGGGATAGAGAAGGTGAGAGAGACCGGTGCCCTTCATCCAGGTATATCCTGGCTGCCCAGTGGCATGGCGGGGGCTCTGAAGGCAGTGTCTCTCCATCATGGAATTCCATGATGGGGTTGATCAAACCGAATCAGAGTCCAGTTTTGGAAAGCAGGGTATGAGATGAAAAGGAGAGAACTTATCATTGAAAAATCTGAACAGAGGTTCAAGTCCTCTGAACTTTAAGTTCTCCATCTCAATTTCCTGTTTGTGAAAAGAGGACTTTTGTAAGGACAAAATTAGATAACTTTGCAAAAATAATTTGAAATTCATAGAAGGGCATCACGTGCAGGTGTGAGGACAGAGCAGGGCAGAAAAGAGAGGAGGAGGGTGGAGAGGCTTCTACGGAACAGTTGGAAGACTTATTCTGGTTCGGCCTCCATGGCCCTTCTCTTGGAGTTCACTTAATTGAAATAGTTGGAAAAATCAGATAGTAATTTGAGGGCTACTTAAGAGAGAATCTGAAGATAATCATGAGAAAGGACATTTTCATTTGTTAATGAAAATGGAAATATTAATGCCAAAAGTAGCCAAAAAGATTATCAAAGTTGAAAGATGAATTTTGATAAAATTAATTTCCTTGTCAAGTTGCACAGTACACTGTATAGTCCACATTTTCAAATACAGAGTCTTTCCTAACAAAAATATCCCCTAACACACTACAGGAAGGTCAAATACAGAAATATGAAGGCACAACCAGGCTCACTATATACAACACTAATGTGACAATAATGAAGTCATTTCAAAAAACTTGAAGAAAGGATTTTGAAAGTTTTTACCATAAAGAATTAATAAATGTTGGATATGTTTAACCTGACATAAACATTACATAATATATACATAAATCAAAACATTATGTGGCATTCTATTAATATATATGATTTTGTTTTATGTATCAGTTAAAAATAACTTTAGGGCTGGGGATGTAGCTCAGTTGGTAGAGCACTTGCCTCACAAGCACAAGGCCCTGGGTTCAA
>JAJEJO010002845.1:73682-125893 GCA_020662805.1 Glaucomys volans | reverse complement strand
GTGGGTGTCCATGGGGTTGATGCAGTTGATGCTTTCTTGTCTTGGTAGAATTTCAACTTTTTCCTGGATTGCATGAATTACTTACAATTTTCTGTGTTTTTCCCTTCTTCCCACACAGATAAAAAACAAGTATGTTTTTTGTTTGTTTTTTGTTTTTTTGCTGTGCTGGGGATTGAACCCAGGGCCTTGTGCTTGCAAGGCAGGCACTCTACCAACTGAGCTACACCCCCAGCCTTCAAGTATGTTTTTTGTACTTGTACTCAGGGATACATAATTCAAACAAGAAGCAAATACTCATATATTCAATATATTCATAAAATAAATGTGCAGTTTGAACTTTAATACAGTTTAATCTATAGAAGATATAAATAAATTGTAAATGTAAAAGTGATGGAGTTCACTCATCATTTGAACTAAATTATTAATGATTCATTTTTTCTAAATTCCTTTTGTAATATTCCAGGTAATAAAAACCATCCTAAACTGAATGATATCAGTATCAGCATCCAGAATCATCAACTGAAAGATAACATTCCTGCAGTCAAACAGGCTTTTCTCTGGGTAAATTTTCTCTGTAGCATTTTGCAGATTGTTTACATATTTTATAGGAGTGAATTTATTAAAATTTTAAATGGCACAGGGCTTTATAGGAATCCCATTTATTAACTCTCCTTTATTAAAATCAATAAATAATTAAACATTTATTATTATACATGCCCTTTCTTATTTTAAACTACATTTTGTACATTTTATACTCACTTTTCTCTTTTGCATATGATTACCAATTCTTGGCTTTTCAGAATATCAGCTTGTTCCAATTAACTAGTATGATTATTATCACTATTATGATGATGGCATTTGCCTGTTAGCCAATGGAAGCCCCCTTTAAGCTTGCTCTTCTGTCATTTAGCACTGCCCTTAACATTTTTGAAGATATCATTGGCTCTAGACAACAAAAGAATATTCCTTCTGGAGAACATAGAATCAATTTCCCTTCCAGGTGTGATGGTTATTTTGAGGGCAATGCATTATTAAAGACAAAATATGGATACTTCATGCGAGAGTGGGTAGAAGGTGAAAGAGCAGCTTCCATTAACACAATTAATGGTCACAGATTAGAAAATATGCCTTCTTTTAACATCATGAGTTTAAACTGACTTTTCCACTTAATCCATCAAGTTGCTGTCCCTGCTTCTCCTGAGTCTGAGATTTCATCACCCACTGAGGCTGCCCACACTGATAGTTTTGATCTTACAACCTGCATAAGAAACATTTATATACACCTTGTACAGATAATCCAAGGTTTGTAAAGTGTTCAATTGGCCTCCATTACACAGTAAAGTTGAACATGGAACCCAACCCAAAATTCCTAAAATTCATTTTACACAAGTTTATTGAAATTGGAATAAATGTGTTCATGTTAATTAGCTGCATGGTCTGTCAGATTTATAAGTTTGGGTGAACCCCTGTATGATTTTCCTTAGTGTCCAAAGTTTGCCAAGTTTTTACCAAGACCTGAATATACAGTCTCTTTCCACTGGTTTTATCTTGACTGATTGATTGTACCAGGGATTGAACCCAGGGTCACTTAGCCACTGAACTTCATCCTCATCCCTTTTTATGTTTTATTTTGAGACAGGGTTTCAAATTGCTTAGGGCCTTGCTAAATTGCTAAGGCTGGCATTGAACTCACAATCCTTCTGCTTCAGCCTCCCGAGTCGCTGGGATTACAGGACATACCACTGCACCCAGTTTTTCACTGGTTTTGTAGATAGAGCTGAATAAGCCCTTTTAATCACATATGATTGTCCTTTTATACCTACAGCAATTTGTTTCCTTTATATCTTATGCTTATTACTGTATATTCCATTGTTTCTTCTTCTAAAACCTTGCAGTTCTCTTTTGCTCTTAATCCTCTATACCTGCCTCCTTTTTCTATTTCCTCTGTTTTCCTCCTTTTTTATTCTGGAGAATCATTTCCGGCACATCCTGTGTCACTGATTTCATCCTTGGAAGGCTTGCTCTGCCCTTGTCTGATCTAAACATGAAGTTTCATTCAGCTTTGTGTTTTTGTTTCTAAGCTACGTGCAGCTTTATCCCTCATCTTGCTGTTTTGTCTCAAGATACTCTCTCCTTGCAGATCTACCTATGTTCTTACAGATCCACCAAGTCTTCTTTTATTCTTCAGATGATACCAAATGACCTACTGAATGTGTTCCGGGCCCTGCAGTGCATTCCACCTCCCCTCTCCTTCCCAGTGTCCACCTCTTCCCTAGAGGACACTGGTGCAGCAAGCATTGGAAAAGGCAGGTCCTGCCTTATTCTGAGATCTTAGCAGTAAAGGATCTCTTAAGTTTAAAAAAAAAAAAAGAGCAAATAGTAATTTACTTCTAAAACAGTCACTCTTTTAGTCAGCTATTTGGCTGCTGTGACTAAAGGATCTGACCAGAACAATTTTAAAGGAGGAAAAGTTTATTTGAGGGCTCATGGTTTCAGAGGTCTTAGTCCATAGTAGGCCAGCTCCATTCTTCAGGGCTCCAGGTGAAGCAGAACATCATGGCAGAAGAGTGTGGCAGAGGGAAACAGTTCACATGTTGATGAGAAAACCGAGAAAGACTCCACTCACCAGATAAAAATATATACCCCAAAGCCACACCCCATCCACCTCCTCCAGCCACACCCTATCACTTCAGTTACCACTCAGTTAATTACTATCAGAGGATTAAATCACTGGTTGGGTTAAGACTCTCACAACCCAATCATTTCTTCTGTGAACCTTCTTGCATTGTCTCACACCTGAGCTTCTGTGGGACTCCTCACATCCAAACCATAACAGTCACATAGGGGCAGAGAGGAAGCTGCCCATTTCCAGCAGGTATACACCCTGAGACTCAAGTTCAGAAACCAGAACAAGGATACTCTTACATTCCTTTTCCCTACTTTTCCGTAAGCAGGCTCTCTTGATAGGTAGAACTGAGCCTGATGTCCTAGTTCAGCCCCACTTAGAAGTCCTTCTGCATCAAGAGGTCTGTTGTGCTTTTCTATGTTGGGATTTTCACTGTTTCTGAATCTTCATATGTTTGATGTGAGATAGAGGCTATTTTGAAAAAGTCTCAACCTAAATAAATCTGATGGATTTTTATAAAATAGCATCTCTTAAGGCTGATGGAAGTGAGAAGATAGGAAATCTCCTGTCAGAACAGGCCATGGTTAGCATAAGCCTTATTTCTGTTACAGTTTGCATTTTTAAGACACTATTTATTGAATCCATTTCACAGTTGAGGAAATTGAGCTAAAGTAGCTAGTTCCAGGTTGCATAGGAAGCATGCAAATGAAGAATTCTGGCCTTCAGTGAACATTTAGTTCAAAACTGTCAGTCAAATTCACTCCTAATCAAGGCAGCCTAAGATGACCTTGGCATAAAAAATGACCTAAGTAGTTATTAACATATGGCATCTCTGAAATATTAAAAATAGTTGAAGATTTTTTGGGACGTGTGTGTGTGTGTGTGTGTGTGTGTGTGTGTGTGGTGTATGTGTCTTATTTTATAGAAAAATTCTCATTGTGGATATTTGGTTTGGACCAAGTTGCATGACAGGAAACACAAGCTATATAAGAGACTGTCATATTTCTCAAATGTGAAATGGCTTTCATGGTCCCTTTATGAAAATGAAATGAAGTAAGTTGCATATTATGACTTTGTCTCTCAGCAGAATTTTGTGATGCTGCACCCTAGCAAAATCAATTGAAAGGAAGAGTACGTATTCTTTTTAGAAAAAAAATTTAGTTTATGGATATCATCTGTGAATGAACATCATATACTTATTACATGACATAATGAGGTGTTCTAGAGACATGTAACTAAAAATACTTCCTATAGTAGTGAGGAAATTGTTTAGAAATTAATTGTGACGTAATTAGGAGGAAACTGTAACATAACTCCCTGTGTATTAAACATAGTTTCATTTTGCACACATAAAAATTATACTCTATTTTCTACATTGGTACCAACCTTGTCTGCCTAGTTTTCAAATACTCCCCACCATTCCTCTGACCCCAAACCATTCAGTCACACTCCCCACCACTCTTGGCCTTCCAGACTGGCTAATTTAACACCAGATCTAATGGCTGTGGACTTTCCTCATTGTTATCTTCCTGCCTACCACTCTCCTAGCCCACATTGCCCAGGTCTCTCCTCCATCTTCCAAGCCCTAAGCAAAATTCCAACTTGATTCCACCACCCTCAAAAACATCCCTGAAACACCAACCCTAACCTGGGCTGATCTCCTTTGTCTTTTAATTCTCCTAGGTCTTTCTTTACCCCCAGTTCTGGGGATCCAACCCAGGTCTCATACATGGTAGGCAAGTGCTCTACCACTGGGCTACACCCCTGTTCTTAATACCGCACATTGTTCTAGGCTCTGGGAAGAGTACAATGAATAGACAAGCTTCCTAAGCTTGTGGAGCACAGCTTTCAATGGGCTGAAAGAGACAATAAACACATATGAGAAAGAATGCAATGGTATGCTCAGCCCTCTACAGAGAATGAATGAGCTCTGCCTATTCTAGATAGGATGATCAAGGAAGGCTTCTCAGAGATCTGAATGACAAAAGATACTCATCTGTAGAGAGGAAAGCACTACAAGCAGAGGGACCAGCTACATAATCTAAAGGCCCTACAGTCAGGATGAATTTGGAGTTTTCAAGCTTGCAGCATATCCAAAAGAAGCACATAATGGGTGAAGGACAAGTAGACAGACAGGTACCATCAGGCAGGCATGGGCCCCGCAGGGATTTTGAATAGGAGATCATACAATCTGGTGTACGTATGTTGGCTTCTTTTTCTTGTTTCCTTTTCAGGGAAGAGAGAGAGAAAGAGAAGACTAGGGACGGACCCCAGGGGTGCCCTACCACTGAGCTACATCTCCAACACCTCACCTTTTTGTAAAATGTTGAGACAAGGTTCCAATACTTTGCCCAGGCTGGCCTTGAACTTGCAACTCTCCCTCAGCCTCCAGAATAGTTAGTATTAAAGGCATGAACCATCATGGCCCAGGCTGATTTGCATTCTTTTTTTTTTTTTTTTTTTTTTAAAGATTTCCCTGATGTTCTGCAAGGGAGGAATTGTAAGGAAGTAAAACCAAAAGCGTGGGAACTATGGAAGAGATTGGTGCATTAATCTGGGTGAGAAAGCACGACGGCCCTGACTGGAGTGTTAGAAATGGAAATAGAGGGAGGAAAAGGGTCCTAAAAATGTTTGTGGTCGAATATATTCCATGCCATATATTTTCTCTAACTGCATCTTCAGTTTCTTGCACTGAAATGATTCTTGTTTGCCTTTATATTTCCAGGTTATAATTCAGTCACGTCCAGGCAGGTTCAGTAGTTCCTCATTTCCTTGGCTTGCTTCCATGTTGTCCATGTAACCCAAGCATGGACTCTGCCCCTTCAGCCCTTCCTTGTTCTTTGCTTCGGGCTACTGGCATTTTCCACATGCTCTTCCTATATAAGGCTTTAGCCTTATGGAGACTTCTTCAATGCTTCTGCTCTTCATTTTTTTTGTGTGTTTTTAATTTTGTCTCTTCATGTACATTAAAACAGCTTTCAGAATTTTAGTTCATTGAAGAAATAGCAGTAATTCTTACTGGAATTACATATAATTGGAGAGTCAAGGGTGTATCTTTAAGAATCTACCTTCCTTGTAAGCCAAATCCCCAAGGTCTCACATTTACACCTGTGAAAAAGCGAAGTCAGGACCCTGCAGTCATCACAAAGCCAGCGAGGACAGAGCTGTGACACTCAGACAGCGTTATGGTCAAATTGGGATAAATCAGTGTTTCACAGTTTCATATTCATGTTGCATTAAAATTTCTGAAGTAATAATATTACTAGAAGCAATGGCAAAATGTGCCCGTCTAGGCGTATGTTAATCCCCTTTATAACAATTAGCCATAGCTGAGCCAAATATGAAATCTCTTTCTGAAAACATTAACATTAGCCATTAGAACTTCAAGCAGACATCTATTTTTAAATTCTAAAATATTAGACCTGTATTTTTCATTCTTTTTCTTACTGCCACCGACACACAAGTGCACACACACACACACACACACACACAGGCACATTTTTCTTTTTGTACAAGAGCTCCAACAATTAAAGGCCTGGAAAGGACCTTGTAATGCTATCCAAACCATCTGCCGTCATTAAGAGGACTAAAACTGGGCCATCCGGACATGAAGAAAATTCCAGACTTCCTTTGTAATTTATCTCAATATTCACATTTTAGGCAGGAATATTGCTACCAAGCTACATTACGTGGAGTATAATAAATCAATATTGGTCCTGTTTATGGGCTAGATTATGAAAAGTGCACCCTTTCCTTGAATTTGTGCAAATACAAATTGTGGTTACTAGGTTATTTCTGTATTTCTCTTAAAAAGAGTACAAGGAGAGAGTTTTCATTTTTAACAGCTTTACTGAAGAATAAATGATGCACAAACCCTGCACGTGTTTAACATATACAATGTGATAAGTTCAGATACCTGCAAGTGCCCAGGAAGCCACCACCACATCAAAGCAGTAAACATTTCCATTACATCCGAAAGAAGAGTTTCAAGGCTTGGTTTTAACTTGAAAGCTAGTTTTTCTAAGAGTCATTCAACAAGAATGTTGTACAAGTAATTTGAAAATAATTCTTCTGGATACTATACCTGATTTATAAAAGAACAACTAAGTCACAAAGGATAGATTTGGTGGCCGAGGCCATCGTAGTACAGATGCACAGGGGTTTCACTGTGCACATGTGTACTTGCTTAAACTAAGAAAGAAATGCTAGACCATAGGCTGAAGTTCTGTTTGCAGGCAAAATTTCCACTTTTTTCAGTGAAGCCATGGGCGCTGTCATTTTCTGACCAGCAGCAAAGCTCTCCAAACACAGGGATAAAATAGCTGAAGCAATTTGGGTGGCATCAAAAGTCTGCTTAACAACGTTAACAATCAATCAAAAAAAAAAAAAGAGTACTAAGTAAAGAGTACACCTGAGAGCTTTGCAAACAACAACCAAAGCCCTTACTTCATAGGCAAATTGGGAAATTATGTTCCACTTCTACTGCCTCCACTAGCATACAGTCCCATTACAGGACCAATGTGCTACAGAGGTTTCTTGGTGAACTCTAAGAAAATATACCAGATTTTATATGTTCGAATGATTCTCCATCATGGCATTTCATTCTCTACAGGCATAGAAAGCACCCTCCACTTCATGCTAGAGAGTACTTGTATTAATTTTCTGGAACTAAAACAAAATACCTGAGATAATCAACTTATAAAGAGAAAAGGTTTATTTCAACTCATAGTTTCAGATGTTTCAGTCCTTATATGGTTGGACCTATCTCTTTGGGCCCATAGCCAGGCAGTTCATGGTGGCAAGAGTATATGGAAGAGCAAATCTGCTCACCTCATGGTCAGGAAGCAGAAAGGAGAGGAAGAGGGAGAGACTGGAGACCCACCATCCCCTTTGATGGCATATTCCAATGACCCAGATCTTCCTCCATGGCCCAGCTCTTAAATGTTCTACTACTTTCCAATAGCATCACCCTGGGAACCAAATCTGTAAAACATGAGCCTTTGGGGAACATTCAAGATACAAACTACAATAGTACTACAATTTGAAATTCTTCCAAGGGATAGAACATTTACTGAGTTATTTTGAATTGCATTTGTTAGATTCTTACTTTCAAATGATTCAAGTGTTTATTCATTTCTGACTGGTGTGTCACTTGGAGGCTCATTCTCAGTATCCTATAAATTTTTGGACACTTTCATGGGTCCATTCATTTTTAGAATTATAGCAAGAAAATTCCTTAGATATGTGCTTAATGCATCTAAGAATTTTAACTTTTCACTTTCTCGCACCCGAAGGTCAAGATTGGAGGTGTTTGTTTTATGTTCCCTGGTGGTCTGGTGGTTAGGATCTAGTGCTCTCTCAGGATGCATATCTGCTCTAATACCGATAACAAGGACAAGGACATCAGGGCTCTTTCAAATACAGGAGCCCTATGAGATTCACATAATTCTCCCCATGAACAAAACAAGAAAGTGGGCTTCAGATGGGTTACGTCATTTGCTCAAAGCCCCCATCCCCTAAGTCTCAGAGCAAAGACTTTAACTCTAAAGTGGATTTCATAGTGCATTTCCTTCCCCCCACCACCACAATAGACAAAAATGTGGTCAATTCTATTCCAAGATCTGAACCTGATCTACCATAGAAACAGTGAACTCCATTGGCGTGTCATATGTGTCCATCAAAGGCTCTTCAATTCACCCTCCTAGCTCCTGCCCCTCCTACATAATCCCCACTGCGCAGACTCAGCCTGTGCTGAGGATACAATGCGGGAGGGTGCTATGCACAGGAGTGTGTATGTGTGCCTGCGCTTGTGAGGGCTGCTGGCTTGCATATATTCCAGCACTTTCCAGGGAATTGTGTCATATTTTGTTTGCAAAAGCTAATGATGGAACAATGTTAACATTGATTAAATTAAAATGTCCTTTCTTTTTCTCTCTCTCTCCTTGAGGAGTGGAGATGTTTTCCATGTACGCTCTGGGTTTCAGTATGCTGAAAATGTCCATCCAACAGTTGTCCCCCTCCCCAGTAGTGGCCTGGTTTTGCCATGGCGTTGTATTTCTAGTTGCATTAGGGGCAAGAGTTAACCATTTTTATAAGTGTTGGCACTAGGCTCCTCCACACTTTGCATAGTCATGATGCCACAAAAATTAAAACAAATGAGTGAAATAAAAAAAAAAAAATCTTCTGAACCAAAGACCCACCTTGAAGGCAGAAGTCTACAGAGTAGAGGGTTCAGTGAAGAATGATAGATGATTCTCCAGACCTCTGGGCAGACTGCTCATGGAACACAGTCCCGTAAGACAGTCATAAGACAGTGTGACAAACCCAAAGGCCAGGATTCTTTTCTTAGCATTCTTGGTTGCTGTAGATTAACACAGTCTCTGAGTCCAACTAAACTAGAGTCAAAAGAATTCCCTGGGAACCAAGTAGGTATTGATTTGATTGCCGACTGTCACATGACTTAAGAAACTGCTCGAGACAATTTAGGTGTAATTAGAGCTCAATGCCTAAGGCTTGGCTTTCATGTTGAACGGTAACTCATCTGCCTGGCCTGCCAGCCCCAGAAGTTGGACTAGGTTTCCCTGAACACCTCCTCACCATTACCCACAATAAGATTCTCACAGGAAATGAGAGCAAAAACTAAATTTTGACTTGTGGCACAGAAGTGTTAATACCAATAAAATCTGTTGGCCAGATGGATTAGCGGGAATGAATTACCACAGGCATTTAAGAAACTGAAATAACTGTAGCAGGGAGCTGCTTAAGTCTTTGTAGGATTCTTGGGCATCTCTTTCTTACTTCCTTTGCTTTCTCAATCAATATATAAAAGATGATAGATGATAGGAGAGAAAAAGAGAGGGAGAGAGAGAGAGAGTCCTAGACTTATACAAATCTACAGTGCTGTTACCCTTGAGACCTAGAAGAATTTCAGAAAGGTAAAATTAACATGTGCTCATGAAGTAAAGGAAAATAGAATTGGAAGTGAATAATTTAAAATTAACTAAGTTTTTGGATCTTTCTCAGGTTGATTATTGAGAAGCCCTGCATGTGGATGAGATATTTAAACATGATTCTGTGTATTATTATATGACTGGAATCAAAATAGCAGAAAAAATGTATGCATTTTAAAAGCAGTCAAAAACCTGGCAAGGGCACGTACTTCTCACCGAATTGATGATAACTGAAAGTTTGTCTTGCAGTGTTAATACAGCACGATTGTGCCCACTCTGTGTTGACTGGCTTTAGAGAAGAGGATACAAACTGCTCTTGACACTAAATCCAGAAATACTGTCCATTTATAAAAAGTCCTTATTTAATTAGAATTCAGCTACCTCCATAAAACTCTAGGTCAGGTCTAAGTGAGGAGCAATGAAAACTTGATCTTTGCTAAATACTTGAAGAAAATAAGTTTTAAGTGAGCTTTCCATTTGAATTTATCTACGCAACCCTGAGTTCAATGAAAAAAGGTCAAAACATCAAAAGTAAGCTGTAAACTTGAATTGATTAAAACCTGGAAACTTCAGAGGACGTTCGTTTCTCACACCTAGCCTTACAAATGCCTGGATTCTGCTAATTTAAAAAATGTCTAAAGGTATCTAAACTTTGAAATGTGTAACCAGAACTCACTATCCCATTCAATTTTACCCCTTTCATAGACTTATGAAACCTTGTGTCTGGCTAGCGTTAAGTACTGGAGAAAGAAGTGATGTATGTCTCACACACACACACACACACACACACACACATTTTACACACACGTATATGGTTATTAATGTGATTAGCCATACAGGGATGAATGCATAGATAAAGAAAAATCTTGACTTAAAATAGTTGAGGGTATTAGGGTATATTACATTTTATTATTAAATTATAAATAGTGTTGATGACAATTTCCTGAAGGTGGGGTTTGGGGATAATTTTGAAAAGCCTGGCTAGAAGACCCTGTAAAAAGGATGCTGCTGAAGTGCAGACTTGGGAACACAGTCTTGGCTTGAGTTTGTGGCAGAAAAAACTTCAAGCTACATTGCACATAGCAACAAAGCAAAATGGATGGAACCTCAAGTTATGGGCTTAGATAAGACCAGAGGCATTTCCTTTCTGTATGCTAGGATTTATTTGGGTTACTTTAAAATAAGCAAAGAGGAGTACATCTCACAGTAGCAAGAGACCTGGACACCAATCAATGAGGGTTTCTTCTGCCATCTTTTAATTCTCTGTCCAAAAGTACACTTCACAGCTTCAAAGATCACCACATTGGGTCTGATCCCCAGTGTGTGTTTCAGCCTTTCTCATGTCTTTGCATAGATTTGATTCTCTTACATTTGGGGTGGAAGAAACAAACAAGGCATTGGCCTGCTAACAGGTTTTCCTTTATTAAAGCCATTGTGGGATGATTCCACCTTTTATCCCCTTTTCTAGAATCAGTCATTGTGGTCTGCAGTTGTGAATCTTCAGTGTCATGGTGGACAGATCCCTCTCTCTTCTCCTGAGCAACAGTCAATAGTAAGTAGGCACGGAGTTTAAGTGGGAATGCTCCACGGCAGCAGTGCAAGGGTCACACAGTGCAAGGTACACATTGCTATCAGTGGGAACTACTGAGAACAATAGTTACAGTTGATTGGTTGATTTCCAATAGAAGGGAAAAAATAATTCAATATGTGGTGAGTTTCAAGAGATTTCATATCTAGGGAAGGGATTTGATTGGTCTTTGGAGACAACGACAATCAATTTCAATAATAATAAAAGCAAGAAGCAAAAGATAGAATTGTGAACTTTTAGAAATCTATTTAAAAAGTGATCACCTCCTATATGTAAGGGAATAATCCCCAATCAGGATTGATATTATGAGTGTTCAGAAAGAATCTTTTCTTTCTGGGCTCTCCAGTATACAATTCATTTAAAAATATTGCTTAGTATCATTTTTATTCCAAAATAATTACTAGTTCATGCTGGTGCCACATGTAAATTATATTTATTTCTTTCTGAAAACTGCCACAGGGATTTTAATGATGTTCACTGGAACATATGGTCAGGTGTGTACATTATTCTGAAAGGTTACACATATATGTTTTCAAACACACGGGAAGACTCTGTTCCAAGCAATGAAAGTGTCCACTGCTCTGAGCTTTCATCCATTTATTTCACTTTCAGATGAGCTTTCACATTGAACTCTCAGCAGTATTGACTTATTAAAATGCTACTGCTTGCCAACGAGAATACTGTCAAGCGTTTTTTTCAGCTTTCTCTTTTACACTGCAATTCAGGAGAAAATGCTCTAACTCTCACACTGCATCACAAATGACTTTCTTATTCCCACCTTAAGCAATATACCTGAAGTTACCACTTAATTTCAGCAGCAACCTGACCATTGCATATGGCATGCGTGCAGTGCTCAGCGTCAAGGTATGTTGCCCATGTTGCTCCACGAGAGTGCTTTTTTTTCCTAGCAAAGCCCCAAATGAAATAGATTTTTATTTCTGTTATAGTACAATGGCTGTGAAAGAAAGTGTCATCTTTATATACAGCATATCTTTCTGGCATAAAGCTGAAATAAACACAGAGAATATATTTGAATTTAAGGCTTTTATGAACAACGAAGTCCCCTACTACTTACATACTGCTTGAATCTAACTTTCCATAATTCAGATGTCAGCAGTAGACTCCCTCTCTTCCATTGAACCCCTATTACTGATACTATCTACCAAGCTATTTTGATATCCTGTGAGAATTAGGCCTCTTTTGGAAGCATATATGTAACTCCCACTGATACTGATCGGAGTTGTGCATTGCAGAATGAAGAAAAAGAATGCATAAGCAGGATTTCACCGTGTTTATTTATGACAGCATAAGGTGTTAGCAAGCCATATGTACACCTGAACTTTAGAAAGATCTGCAAGTTAATAAAATCAAATCCAGTCTTGCACAGACTCACATACCTTCCCTGATACAGGCAGTGAAGGAAGCAATGTTTTTGCAGATTTTAGAAATGAAGACAGGAAAATGTAGGTAAACTCTTAAGTAATGAAGTTTGAAGTATCAAGTAAAATCATTTGCATAAATACTGATGCTATTCACATATTTACTAGAAGAGTTTTTAATTTCATGGGTAGCTCATTATTCTTCATTAGTATTATAAAATTATATGATCAATTACTTTTGCTATAGAGCAGAAATAAAGAACATAACAACTTTAGTGGGCTTTGGGAAACCCAGCTAGGTAGAATGGGGTGTGGTCATCAAGGCTGCTCCAGGAACACAATGGGCTGAGTTTCCAGGAAGAAAAGAAGAACAAAGAGATAAGTGACTAAATGCTAGTGTCTGTTCATCAGACCCGAATTCTATGGGGATGTTCTTGTGTCGAATTAACATTTTTAAAGAAGAAATGGCAAAAAAAGGTGGCTGAGTGAAAACAAAGACTTGGAAAAAGAGTCAAGCTCAAGTATTCTTCATTAATTGGGAATTCCAGTGATAGACTCGTGATCTGCAAGAACCAGCTAGGGCCTCACTCCATAGGACATAGCCAAGTGTTCTTACTAGATCAGGATTATCTTCTGACACCTCTCCTATCCCTACAAGTTAGCAAGTTTAGTATTAAATCTCAGCCATTCAAAGCTCAGTGAATAGTGAATCTGTGGAGAATATGAGAGGGTGCAAAGATGGCCACATGCAAACCCTCAGCTCAGTGATGCTGGACAATGAGCTAAAGGAATGCCAACCCCCTTTCGTTGCCCGCAAGACCACTTAAAAGGGCCTTGTGGAGAGCTGTGGGAAAGTCAGGCTCTTTGGTATGTGGGGGAGTAAACCTCCATGCAGTAGATGCCAGTTTACTGAGGACAAAAGACCTCTTGAAGGATCAGAAAGTGGTCACCATTTCCCTCATCCTAATTCTAGGAAGAGAGACTTCTTTCTGGTAGGTCAATGAATCCCACATTCTATAAACCACTCTTCATTTGGTTGCCAAAAAAAGAAATTTCAGGACTGAAATTTGGACAGTTTTTTTATGTGTCAATTTGGCTAGGCCATGGGACTCAAATATTTAGTCAAATATATTCTGGATGTATCGGTGAAGGTGTGTTTTGGATGGGATTAGAATTAAACCTGAGGACTCTGAATAAAGCACATTACCTTCCACAGTAACGGTGGGCCTCATCCAATCAAATGAAGGCCTTCACAAAACAGAGACTGACCTCCTTCCAGCAAAAATCAACACTGCCAGGAGTGTTGGGCTCAGACTGCAGCTCTTCCCTGGATTTCAAGTCTACTGGCCCAAGCTGCAGATTCCAGACCGCACTTCCACAGCTGCAAGTTTGTAGAGGTGCAAAACCAACTCCTTAAAATAGATAAATCTCTCTCTCTCTCTCTCTCTCCCTCTCCCTATACGTATACATATCTGCATATACACACTATTGATATGTACACATGCTGTTGGAAGAACCATGACAAATATGGGGCCTTACATTCAGGTATCTGTTAAGAGATACAACTCAAACTCAAGCACATGAACAGCAAACTATTAGATATGCACATTCAATACATCATACATTCACACACATGTGGTTGAAGAGTGAAAAAACATAGAGAGATGTCAAACTATATTATGGCGTATTTTAGCAAGGTAAGACTCTAACCATGTAACTACCATGATTTCTCCTGACAAGAAGGAATGTATTTCCAGTTCAGAAAAGTTTGTTCTTTGAAGAACAAGGGATACTTTCTGGCCCAAGCCCTAACCCAAATGGGCAATGTGATATGATGGAGGACTGATGAAGTTTGGCAGACCCACAAATGTGTGTGCCCATTGCTCTCTACAAATTACCTATTCTTTTGCATCCTACCTCTTAGCAGGCAGAGAAAATATAAATAGATGACACATGTAGAATACCTCAAACAAAACCTGGCCCTTTGCAGGTGATCAATAAATGTTATTATTCACATTCTATCATGCAAACAAGAATGAGATACCTCTGCCACCAAGAACCTGTCTGTTTTATTTTAGTTTTCTCTTGAAAACCTAATTCTGTGATAAATCAAACTTCAAAGACAAATGCAATTTAAATTGATGCACTCTCAGCTTATTTTGAGCACAACATGGTCAGCATTCGGTAACCTTAACAACGGTATTGTCTCAGAGTGAAGAGAATTTTCCATTCCTCTTGAGGTACTAAATGTTCCTTCTCATCCATTACTCGCAACAATTTGTTTTTCATAAAAATATAAGAAAGGAAATGAAAGGGAATATAAGTTTTTATGATGGCAAATATACTTTATTTAAAGCTATTACCAAATAAGTTGTAAGTCTAATTATGTTATGAGTGCGGCTACACTGTAGATCTTGAAGGTTCCCCAAAGGCCCATGTGTTCAAGATCTGGTCCCAAGGGTGGTGTTATTGAGAGGTGATAGAACCTTTGAAGAGTAGGGCTCAGTGGAAGGTCCTTAGGTCACTGGGGGTATGGCTTTGAAGAGGATGGGTGAAATTGCAGTCCCTTCCTCTGTCTCTTTGCTTCTTAGCCAAGAGGTGAGTAGTTCTGCTCTACCATGTGCCCCTGCCATTATGTGCTGCCCCACATCAGTCTCAAAAGCAACAGAGTCAACCAATCATGAACTAGAACCTCCAAAAGTGTAATCCAAAATAACCTTTCTCTAAGTTTATTATCTCAGGTGTTTTGTTATAGCAACTGAAAACTGACTAACACAGCTCTTAAAACATATGTTCACATAGAGCAAGGTGTATGACTTTAGGAACCATGTTGATGAAACAAATGTAGGAGCGAAAAAAAAGACCTCTGTGAAATTCCAAACCAAACTCAGTGCCATACAGCTTACCAGAAAGCAGTTGTACTTCCTTGCTAAGATGTAGCCAGGGAAACCTTCTGAAGAGAGATGGCTTTTGACTTTTTTTTAAATCAACCATACCTAAGACACATGTTCACAATTCCACATGGAAAGGATGTCTACCTTTAAACTCTACAATTGACTCTATATTGAGGTTAACAACAACAACAGAAAAAGACAAGGCATTCGTTACCTTCTTCCTTTTTGTGGCATAAACATTCTGCAAAAGAAGAAGACAGGCTCCGCTCAGAGAATTGGTGTTTATCTATCTGCACCTAACATGTATCCTGAATGCTGCGGGAGACACACTTGATGAGCTACCCACAGGCGCCATCATTCACAAAGTTTCAGATGCCTTATACAACGGCTGGATTGTCTAACAGCCTGGAAATCATCGACAACATTCATTTGCCTTCTGCGGCACCTGCTGACAAAGAAAAAAGTCTGGAGAAATGGAAAACATTTCCACTCTGTGAGCAGCTGGTATCACCGCCAGGATGTTATAACTGATGTACCCACAAAACACCCAGGGTTCAACCAAGTTGCTTGCATTTTCCAGTGGTGGAAACTCAAGTCACTTTTTTGAATGACGTCCAATTAACTTGGCCCAGTTTCACTGGGCATTATTTTCAACAGGTAAAGCCATTTTTAAGAATAGGATTCAAGTCATGGAGGTCATTTTTTTAAATTGCATTGTTTTTGTATCTCTACTTTTGTAGAAAAGTTGAGAGCACAAATTTTATTGACTGTGATGCTAGAACCCAATATGCAAAGTTAGTAAAGAACGTCAATAATTCTGCTTTGATATAGATATTTCATCTGAAAGATCACTTAGGGTTAGAAATAAATAACCAGCCAGGTATAACTGATACTTAATATAATACCAATATATAGATGCATTTATTTTAAAAATATCCAGAAGATGGTTAAATCTTGACAGAGAAAAGTCAAGGAGGCTTATAAATATTCCATCTGTGAGGATCTGAAATAATCTCAGTATCAAACATATTTAGTTTTCTCTCCAAGTTCAGACACTATGGGTACTTTGTTGATTCTGTCTCTTTTGTCAGTGAACTTCAAATGTGGATGAAGCTCAGAATAACATAAGCAGCTTTTCAGTCCCCAGGATCATATGCTTCTAAACGGAAACCCAAGCACCTGTACTTGAAAGTTCAACAAATGTTTCTACTGGCAACCAAATTTTTAACAATTCCGCGTAAATTTGAAAAGAGAAGATTCTCCATTGTCAGGGTGTAATGTTTGATATGTAAACTAAAGATCTACCTTACTTATTGCATTGTTAGATTTTTGAAATATAATTGCTCGCTTTTGTTCCACTTGACCTCTCTTGAAATAAGTCATGCATTAAAAACTGGATTTGTATCAAAATCCTTGTCACTTTTGTTATATATGAGTGATTACTGTGTCACTTGATACATTGGTGTTGCATCAAATGTAGATTTTAACGTTACAAAGTGTTAATGCTTTTTGGCTTTAATGGTTTTTGCAGTCAAAATTATAACCCTTGCCCATCCGCCCGCCCTTCCTTCCTTCCTTCCTTCCTTCCTTCCTTCCTTCCTTCCTTCCTTCCATCTCCCTCCCTCCCTCCCTCCCTTCCTTCCTTCCTACCTACCTTCCTTCCTTCTTCCTTCCCTTCCTCCCTTTCTTCCTTCCTTTCCCTCTTTTTTGTTGTTCTTGTTTAGCTTAGTAAATTTTTGTCTACGCCCTTCCATTGCTAAACTTATTGAAATCTCTGAAAAAATTTTAAATGGTTCTCAATGACACAAACATAATTATTCACATGCTTTATCACACATTACACATATAACAAATTCAGATTATCCATATCAAAACCACCAACAATCAAATGATTACTATCTATTCTAACAGGGTTATACAGAGAACTTCCTAGGGCTTAAAGTGATTTGGAATACTTCCTGGTTGTGTGGTTATATCATCTGCATAGATAGACTCATTTATTTCATTTTCCTTTCACTTTTAGGAATTTCTTTTTCAAAATTAATTTTTAAATTATATTAAATATTTCCATGTTTCCAAATTAAAGCTTTGAAACAAAGTTTACTCCTGAAAATCTAGTTTCTGTTCCTGATCCCTCTAAACCTAGCCCCTATCTCTCACATACATAATTATTGATGATTATATGGTTTATCTGTCCAATTTTTTCATTAAAAATATATACATGCATGTATGTATATGTATATGTATCTATTCATATAATGCTCCTTTTCTTAAATAGTAGTATATATGTTTTTCTCCACTTTTTTCACCAAATAATATATCATGAAAATAATTTTTAGTATATATGAGCATCACTTGTTATACAATAAGCAACTCTTTTAAGGAAATTATTCAACAACACCTTTCTCTGAACAACATTTGGAGGACAATACTGTATAATGCCATTATTTGTCACATACTTTTCTTCTTAGACAAGTTATCTCAATTCAGCTGACTGTTCTAAGAGTCAAAATAGTTTTCATAGTTCTTAGAAGACTCGTCATAATGCTTGGAGCTATAGGGCAGTCTATGTTCACTTTATCAACACCTCTGAAATTCTAGCCATGTGTCTCTCTCTAATCCTCTCCATAAGATAATGAGGGACATATTTTTATAGAGTCTAAGACCATGTATCAAATAGACCCCCCCCCAAGAGCTGAGAGAACTAATTTGAAAATTGAACTCTAATTAGACTAAAATATGACAATTTTTTTTTACATAAAAGTTTGTAATCTTGGTTATCTGGCCAATTTAAGAGGAGGTAAGAAAGTAAAGGGATAATTGTTGCTGCATTTGGAGTTGAGAATTTTATCCAGGAAGCACAGAGAAAAACGTGAACTATGAATAAAGAAAGCCAAAGCTCTTTTTTTTCTTGAGCTCAGTGAGCCACCTTGCTTCAAAGAAACATTTTCAACACACCCTGATTCCAGTTGAAAGGTCTACTAGTCAACTACTAGTAAAGATTTCACTTTGACCAATCCAAGAGGGAACTGCAAATACTTATTCTGAGCTCCTAAAGCATTTTGTAGCTGCAATGCTTAATGGTGCGTTAACACATAACATCTCTGGACTGTTACCTGTTTCATTAGTATGTGTCCTTTCACATCGATGCAATTGCTTTTTATTTTATGGTTAGGTACCTTTCTGAGCAGTGTTGAATATGTGGTGTTTATTGTGTGTACTCTAAAAGCACCTGCTGAACTACAATAAAATGAATAATGCCCTTTGAACATCCTGCTTTTAGAAGGGAGTAACAAGGGGCTTGAGGTGTAGTTCAGTAGCAAAGCACATGCTATCATGCAGAAAGCCCTTAGTTTAATTCCCAGCATAAAAAATTAAATTAAATTAATTAATTAATTAGTAAGAAAAGAAAAGAAACATAAGTAAGAATTTGATCTTCCTAGCATGCTTTTTGAGAAACTGGATAATATGTTTAGTTTGGATTTTATCTTATTTCTCCTAAGAATTTTGGTAGAGGTTTTCTGATCTACCTACTCCAAATCAACATTTGAACATATTTCTCCTTTTGTTTTCTCTTTTCTCATTAAAAAAAAAATCCTGGATTCTCATTGTTTAATACTTTCTATTGAACACCATGGTTACACAGTTTTTTTATAGATTCATTCTCTTCCTTATAGGTTGGTTTCATCTGAATCAGGACATACTAAAAATGCTCCAATTGTCAGATCAGAGGAAAAAACTACAATAAATATTATTCCAAGGATATTTTCCTTTATTATTTAGACTATATTTCTTGAAAATAACTTTAATTCCTCTTGTTAGTCTATGTCATTTACTCTCTGCTCAGAGAATATAGGCAAATTTCTATTTATGCAACTAGTTATTGAGCCTATATAATTTTTTTAATTTTATGTATTATCTATAGCTCTTTAGTGCCCATAGTTCCATAAAAGTCTAATAAAGATTAAATAAATCTACTTATACATCAAAATATGCTTAGCTTGAGCTCAGAGATGTAGAGTTGGAAAGAATGTCACTGTCACCTTTACAAGGAAGAAAAACCTGGACATGCTGCAAAATCATGACTTTCTTGCAGAACAACGTTTTGGGGAGAAAAAAAACTAATCTGAACTCCTGAGACAGGTGTCTGCAGGGATAAACCAGATCCAAGCATTTGTTCTTTGAGGATAGATGCCAACAGATACCATGTATGACAATACAAAAATTTACCTAGAAATGTTCAGCAAATTGGTTAAGGCTGGGGTATGGATCAACATAAGGATGTGCACCCACCTGCAGGCATTTCCCCCAAGAACCCCACCAGGCACCTGCAGGAAAGATTGGGGTGTTATTGAGAAAGGTTTTTTTCATGGTGCAGACTGGGGAGAGGAATAGCAGCCTCTGCTGAAGCCCTGAAATTTATCTCCTCTTTCTCTCCTATGGAAAAGATTTTATCTGCAGAGGAAACAGCAACAAAAATAGTCACCTGAGGGGACTAGTGGAAAGCCACTGAATCTGGGGCAGGGAAACATGAAAAAAAATTGGAAAGTCTCTCATCCTGCAGGGAACAGTAGGAATTCATGCTGGCCCCACCGCATCTGGAAGATGGGTGGGGACATGTGGGAAGGCCACCTCCTCTAGACCTACGTTCACAATGCCTGGTCAAGACAGGCTTAATCAGAACATCAGTGAACACACCTCACACACACACACACACACTTGCCACCACACCAATAAATGTCAGGTCAAATTAACAGCACAATACAGCTGGGAGGTTTGCAAAAGACAGATCAGAAGGGCCAAAGCTAGGTAGGGAGGCCTAAGCCATTTGGGAAACAAATATTGAGAAAAACACTGGCAAATCAGGTTACCCTCTAAGCATAGGTATCACTAAAGGAATGTGAAGACTATGCTACACTAAGGTCAACCATGGCACCAACATCAGTGACAAGACAAAAGACAGGAATCTCATAAACATGGAAGCACAGTTTGACACATGAATAGCTAAGAAACACATAAACGCTACATAAATGTGGTGCTTTACCTTGAAAAGATGTGCTGTTCGCTTGTGGAAAGGATGTGGGAAGAACTGTAGCTTGTGAGTTCCTGGCAAGTGGTGGAAGAAGGACTATCTGGAAATGGAAGGAGAGCTTTAACCCTGGATGTGGATGGGTGCAGATCATCACACACACAGTGAGCTGGGGTGGCTAGTAAGTTTTCAAGTGTGTGTGTGTATGTCATTTCTATGGTCCTGTATGATCCTGTTACTCTGGGTGGAGTTTTTAGTGGTCATCGCATGATTCTCATGGACAAAATGCACATAAGCTCAAGTTGTACTTTAATATATTGACCATGATGAAACAAATTCATATTTTCAAACAAATGTTATAGCAAACTGATTGTACTTTAACAGTCCTACCTATTATTATATCCACATCTGCTATTACAATTATTAGATAGGTTGCAATCATCATAGGGCATGAAACGGTGAATAACTGCTCACAGAACATTCCACTAGTCAGAATGACAAAATTTGAACCTAGGATATCTGAACCCCGTATTCACATTTATCACTTCACTATATGTTCAATTCGTCCTTGGCTACCAAATGAGGAGAGCAGCTGATGGAACAATCAGGACTTCACTGCTGATCTTTGAAAATATGATTTAAATAAGACAATAGGAGAAAACCCCAAACTATGAAAGATTTAAAAGAAAATAGAAAGAGGTGAAGCAACTTGTATGGATTGGTGTGTCAAATGTTAGGAAAGAAGGGAGGGAGAAAAGTCAGCCATTCAAGAACAGCATAAGGGTAACTGTGAGAACAGGGAAGATGTAAGTTTATTCATGGACTGGTAGACCAAAGGCAAAGGATAAGCAGAGTCATCCTGAAGATGCAAGAAAGAATAAGCAAGGCTGATGAAACAATCTTGAAAGACAGAAGAGAAATCAAGTTCACAAATCAAGGTGTTGGTCATTGGTAGGAGGTCAACAGAGAGGGATTGGACAAGGGTATTTTTTCTTTCATGTTTCAGCTAGGCTAAATTTCAAGCATCTCCTTCAGAGTAAATACTGCACTCCTACTCTCTCCTCCATGCGAAAGCTTTTGGCTGTACATTAGGAGTAGATAGAGTCATACTCTTTTGGTGCTACTCCATGAAATAAAGAATGGCTAACATGTTAGGCCAGTAGTATGTTTTATTTAACTTTAGTCCTTCCAAGGAAAGTTAGCCCTTTTAAAATGCAATTATCCATTTTCCATATTATATTCTGCAAAGGGACTTTTTAGGGTATTTTCTTCTGTTTCGTTTAGTAATTTTATTTTTAAATGGTTTTAAGTTATTTTCCAGTTTTACTGTAGTGTATTAAACAAACAGTTCATATATTTAAGGTGTACAACATGATGACTGGATGCAAAATCCATCACATCAGCAAATTTCAGATTTACAATATATATCATTAACTACAGTCTTCAGGCTATGTCTTGTATCTCAGGAACTTATGCATCTTATAACTAAGAATTTATGCCCTTTGACCAACATCTCCCCATTTGTTCTCCACTCCCAACAACTAAAAAATATTGTGTTCTCTGTTTCTTTGCATTCAACTTTTTAGATTCTATGCATGAGATCATATAGAACTTGTCTTTCTCTGACCTATGACACTTAAGCACAATGCCCTAAAGTTTCATCTATGTTGTCTCAAATGGCAAAATTTCCTTCTTTTTATGGCTGAATAACATTCCCATTTTGACTATGTTACACATTTTGTTTATTCATTCATCTCTAGATGGGCACTTAGATTGTCTCCATTACTTCACTATTGTGAATAAGGCTGCAATGAATATGGGAGTACAGACATCGTTTTAAGATATTGGTTTCATTTCTTTTGGATAAATAGCTAATAGTGGGATTGTATATAGGAGCCTATTTTCAACTTTTTGAAGGCCCTCCATACTGATTCCTATAGTGATGGTACCAAATGAATCTCTCCACCAAGAGTGTACAATGGTCCCTTTTGTCCATATCCTCACCAACACTTATTATCTCTTGTCCTTTGATGGCATCATTCCTAACAGATGTGAGGTGGCATCTTACTGTGGTTTTATTTGTGCTGCTCTAGTGATAAGTGGTATTTAATACCTTTCCACATGTGTTGGCCATTTTTATGTCTTCTTTTGAAAACAATGCCTAATCAGGTCCTTTGCTCACTTTTTAAATTGGATTTTTGGACCTTTTGTTACAGAGTTGCATGAGTTCCTGATACATTTATTTTGCCTATTAACCCCTTATAAGATGTTGGCAAATATTTTCCCCCATTCTGTTAGCTGACTTTTCATTTTGATGATTGTTTCTTTTGTTGTGCAGAAAATTCTTAGTTGGAAGTAGTATCACTTGTTTTTGTTTTTTATTGCTTGCACTTTGGGCAGCATATCCAAAAAAATCACTGCTAAGGCCAATGTCAACATGCTTTATTCCATTTTTTTTTTTCTTCCCATGAGTTTTACAGTTTCAGATCTTACATTTAAGTTTTTAATCCATTTCAAGTTAATTTTTGTGAATGGTTCAATTTTGTTCCTTTGCATGTTGTTATCCAATTTTCCCAGTATTATTTATTGAAATCACTAACCTTTTAACATTTTGTATTCTTTGTATCTTTGTCAAATATTAGTTGAGATACATGCGTAAGTTTAATTCTGGGCTCTCAATTCTGTTCCACTATTCTGTGTGTCTATTTTTATGTCATACAATATTGTTTGGAAGACTACAGCTACTAAGATGTAGTTTGAAATCAGGAGTTGTGATAATTCTAGCATTGTTCTTTCTGAAAATTGGCTATTCATGGTCTTTTATGATTCCCCGGGAATTTAGGGATTTTTTTTCTATTTCTGTGAAAAATAACATTGAGATTTTATTAAGGATTGCATTCAATCTGTAGATTGCTTTGGGTATGCACATTTTAATAATGTTAATTTTTCTGATCTGTAAACATGTAATATCTTTCTACTTACTTGTATTTTATTTATTTCATCAATGACTCATAGCTTTCAGTATAAAGATTTTCAACTCATTGGTTAAATTTATTCCTAAGTATTTTACTGTTTCAATCCTATTGTAAATAAGGACTTTAAATTTTCTTTTCAGGTAGTTCACTTTCAGTGTATAGAAATGCCCACAAATTGATTTTTATATTAATTTTGTACACTGCAAATTAATTGTGTTTATTAGTTATAAAAGTTTCATGGTGGCATCATTAGGATTTTCTTTATAGAGAATCATGTCATCTAGAGAGACAACTCAGTTCCTTCCTTTATGACTTGAATGCCTTTTATTTATTTATTTATTTATTCATTTTTCTTGCCTAATTGCTCAGACTAGGACTTCCAGTACTATGTTGAATAAAAATGGCAAGAGTGGACATCCTTGTCTTCTTTCTGAGTTTAAAGGACATATTTTTCAGCTATCTACTACTGAGCATGATATTAGCTGTGGGCTTGTCACATTTCACTTATTAGATTGAGATACATTTGTTTTATATGCAAATAGGAAGAAGTTTTATCATTGAAGGATGTCGAATTTTGTAAATAAAAACTATTCTGCATCTATTGAAATGATAATCTGATTTTTATCCTTCCTTCAAGGGGCATCTCACATTTATTGAAGTATGCATATTAAACCATCCTGGCAGCCTAGAAATAAGTCTCACCCATTCATGGTGTTTGATCCTTTTAATATGTTCTTGAATGTGACTTCTAGCATTTTGTTGAGGATTTCTGCATTTATGTTCATCAAGGATATTGGCCTGTTACTTCCTTTTCTTACAATGTTCTTGTCTGACTCAGGTAATGAACTCAGAAGTTTTTCCCTACACTTTGATTTTCTCCATTTCAATTTTTTGGAAGAGTTTGAGAAGGATTGGCACTAATTCTTCTTCTAAATGTCTGGTAGAATTTGGCAATGGACAGCATGTCCTAGTATTTTCTTTGTTGAGAGTTTTTTGATTTCCAGTTCAATCTTCTTACTCATTATTGTTCTGCTCAGATTTTCTCTTTCTTCCTGACAGTCTTGGTAGGTTGTATGTGTCCAGAAATTTATCTATTTCCTCTAAGTTATCTAATTTGTTGGTTCATAATTGCTCACAATAATATTCTGTATTTCTCTGATATCAGTTTTAATGTTTCCTCTTTTACTTACAGTTTTATTTATTTGGGTCTTCTCATTTTTTACTTTGGTTATCAGTTTTGTTGATCTTTTAAAAAACAACTCTTAGTTTCATTATCTTTTCTTATTTTTCTATTCTATATTTCATTTACTGTTACTATAATTATAGCTTTCCTTTCTTTTGCTAACTTTGGGCTTAATTTTTTCTAGATTCTTGAAGTGTAAGGTTAGGTTGATTATCTCTTTCTTTTTTCTTAATGCAAGCCTTTCAGTTATAATGTTTCCTCTTAGAACTTCCTTTGTTGTATTCCATAATTTTTATTTTTATCAAGTTATTCTTTTATTTCCCTTTTGATTTCTTCTTTGATTCCCTAGTCATTCAGAAATATGTTGAATTTCTACACATTTCTGAATTTTTTAATTGTCATCCTTTTATTGATTTCCAGTTTCATACCATGATAGTCAGAAAACACACTTGATCTGATTTAAATCTTGAATTTATTAAGGCTTATTTTGAGGCCTAATATATGTTCTATCCTAGATAATGTTCCATATGCTCTTGAAAAGAGTATTACTCTGCTCCTGTTGAATGAAATGTACTACATTTGTCTATTAGGCTCCTTTTGTATATAATGTCATTCAATCTACTGTTTGTTGATTTTCTCTCTGAATATCTATCTATTCATTACTGCAAAACATGGACTGCAAAAGCCTTCTGGTATTATTTTATTGATGTTTATTTCTACTTTCAGTTCTGTTGGTATTTGTTCTAAATATTTAGGCACTCTGATACATAGGATTATAAATATTTATAATTTTTATGTCTTCTTCATGAATTCACCCTTTATCATTACATAATGATCCCTTTGATCTTTTTGTGTTTCTTTTTTCTATTTTGTCTGATGCAAGTATACCTACTCCTGTTTTTCATGGCATACACTTTCCATCACCCCATTTTCAGGCTACCAGCCTGAAAGTAAGTCTCCTATGGGTAGCATGTCACTGGATGTTATTTTCTTTATCCATTTAGCCACTCTTTCTATGTCTTTTTATAAAATTTAATCCATTTACATTTAATATAATTACTGATAGGTAAGTACTTACTATTGCCACTTTGTTAGTTGCTTTGTTGCTGTTTTATATTTCTTGTGTTCCTCTATTACTTTCTTACTATCTTTCTTTGTGACTTGATGGCTTTTATATCTTAATGTTTTGATACCCTTCTCTTAATCTTTTGGGTATCTATTATAGATTTTCCTTTATTGTAACTGTGAGATTTACATAAAATGTCTTATAGTTTTAGCATTGTTTTTAAACTGATAATAATTTAACTTAAGTACACACAAACACTCTATTTTTACCTCTTCTCCTTTACATGTTACGTTACTGATATCACAGTTTACATCTTTTTTATGTTATATATTTAATAGCAAAGTATTATAGTTATGATTTTTTCAATATATTTGTTTAACCTTTATGTTAGAGTTGAAAGTGATTTAGGCATCACTATCACAATACTAGAGAATTCTGGCTTTAACTTTGTATTTACCTTTACCAGTGAGTTTTATATATTTTGTATGTTTTTACACTGTTAAATATCACAATTTACACAATGGAATTCTACTCAGCCATAAAGAGAAGTAAAATTATGGCATTTGCTGGTAAATGGATGGAGCTGGAGACTATCATGCTAAGTGAAATAAACCAATCCCAAAGAACCAAAGGCTGAATGTTTTCTCTGATATGCAGATACTAAATCACAATGGGGGGTTGGGGAGATTAGAAGTACTTTGGATTAGACAAAGGGGAATGAAGGGAAGGGAGGGAGAATGGGAATAGGAAAAACAGTAGAATGAATCAGACATCACACTCCTATGTGCATATATGAATACATAACCAATGTAATTCCACATCATGTACAACCAGATGAATGGTAAGTTATACTCCTTATATGTATAATATGTCAAAATACATTCTACTGTCATGTATAATTAATAAGAGCAAAAAATCATCCTTTCATTTCAGCTTGAAGAAATCCTTTCAGTAATTCTTGTAAGGCAGGTCTGGTAGTGACAAAGTCTTCTGCGTTTGTTTGTATGGGAAGTCTTTATCTCTTCTTAACTTCAGAAGGACAGGTTTTTCTGGATATAATATTCCTGGTTGGCAGATAATTTTTTCAATGATTTGAATATATGATGACATTCTCTTCTCGTCTTTAAGGTTTCTTCCCAGAAATCTTCTGATTATCTTTTAGGGGCTACCTTGTATAAGATGAATCCTTTTTTTCTTGCTATTTTCACTTTAGTTTTTGAGTTTTGACAATTGAATTATATGTGTCAGTGTAAAACTTTTTAGGTGACCTTTGGACCTCATAAATTTGGCTATTCCTCTCCCTAAATTTGGGGAATTTTCAGCCAAAGTTTCTTTAAATGGATCATCTGTTTCTTTCCTTTTTTTCCTCATAGTGGAATTGTCTAGGCAGCATAACTTTCAGGAAGTGGCATAGATACTGTTGATGGTTTTTAGCCAAATTCATTGTGATAATCAGGAGCAGAAAGCAGAGCAAAAAGATTTTTAAAAGGTGACTTGAAAGGCCGGAGTAAAACTAGGGCTAAGGCAGTTGCAGTTGTTAAAGACATTACCACTCTAAAGGAATACTAAAGACTATGCCTAGAGACAATGAGAAAGAAGGCTCGGGGGCATCTCAGGAGCTGGCAAGCCCACACCCATCTCAAGCTCAGGTAATAAAAGTGAAAATTCTCTTGAGAAGAGACCAGTGGGGCACCCTTCCTGCACAAGGGAGTCTAGGAAGTTTTTTCAAAGTGCTCAGCCACCCAGACCCTCAGTTGCTACTGCAGCAAGGGTCCTTGGAGTCCTGGCTACTGCTGGAGATGGTGGCAGACATTGGCATCAACCACGTGGTGCTGGTTCTGCAGGAATGCAGGATGCTGGAGTTAGCTGACCATGGTGGCTTCTGCCAAGATTTGAAAGGAAGGCCTGGGAGGCCAGGCAAAGTGCAGCAGGGTCAGAGTCCCTGCAGGAACTCCCTGAGAAGTCAAAGTGTGGAGAAGCGAGGAGGGAGCCGAAGCTGCAGTGGAGACCCCTGAGATTAAGAAATGCCAGTAACGTGGGACATCATCCTAGGAAAGCTGCACGAAATGAGCAGAGACAAGCCAACAGAAAGGCCACTTGGCATGCAACCAGCAAGGCCACAGGGGTGGAGTGATGCAAACCTTTTGGAGAGAACATCACAATGTTGTGTGCCCCAGGTGCCAGACATAGAGCTACAGGACTTGTTTGCCCAGCTGGATTTCCATCTTGCTTTGGTCCATCCCTCCTTTCCATGCACCTATTTTTGTAAGTGGAAATTTTCACTCAGTACCTTTATATGTTGGATATTTGTAAATCACTTTTAATTTTATAGGAGCTCACAATGCGAGATTGCCTTGAGCCTCAGAGAAGACTGTGGGCTTGAACTCTGAGCAATCTCAGAACTATTGAGACTATAGGAATTCTTGAAAATAGATTAATATATTTTGCATTGTCAGAGAAGTGTGAGCTTTTGGGGTCCAGAGCAGAATGTTGTGGTTTGGATGTGAGGTGTCCCCCAAAAGCTTATGTGTGAGATGATGTAAAAGGTTCAGAGGAGAAATTATTGGGTTTTGAGAGCCTTAGCCTAATCAGTGAATTAATCCCTGATGGGATTAACTGAGTGGTAACTGGAGTCAGGGAGGGTGGGCTTTGGGGTATATATATATTTGTATCTGGCAAGTGGAGATCTCTCTGCTTCCTGATCATCTTGTGAGCTGCTTCCCTCCACCACCCTCTTCCACCATGATGTTCAGCCTCACCTCGAGCCCCAAGGAATGAAGCCAACCTTCTGTGAACTAAGACCTCTGAAACTGTGAACTCTCAAATAAACCTTTCCTCCTTTACAGTTGTGCTGGTCGGGTCATTTAGTAACAGCAGCGAGATGGCTAACTAAAACAACTAGACTCCACAATCACCTTTGACTGGTGGGGAGATTTTACTACTCCCTGTCCAGATAGTGCTGTTGGCTGATCTCCACATTCAAATAGACAGGCTGGGTTCTGAAGTTGGGTTTGTCTAGAGGCTGGGCTCTGTAATTGACTGGAGCTTCTGTTTGCTGTGCCTTATAGTTAGGCAGAGACACAGACTGGGTTCCCTGCCCATGCAGAGGCTTGTACTCCACAGCAGTCCAGGTTAGTACTGAGCACCCAAGTTGTAGTACCTATAGAGTGTGACCCACAGGTAAGCAGGACTATAAGTTGTGCTCAGCAGTTGGGTGGGGTCATCGACTGGAATCCCTGCCCCACTGGGTTGTGAGCTGTACTCTGCAATCAGGCAGGGCCATGGGTTGGGTTTAATGGGGGCCACAGTCTAGGGTCCATGGCTAGACACATTTTCTGGTCTGACTTCTTGGTCATACTTGGCCTTAGGCTTGCCTCATAGTGGGCAAGGTCATGGCTTAGCTCCCTACCCTAGCAGATCCATGGACTGGGCTCTATGGCAGGCCTGCTTGGTCAGGGAAGGATGCAGGCTATAATCTCCATAGTTAAGGAAAGTCACCATGTTTGCTCGATTCTCTGACAGTGATATAAGTTGGACTCTGTGGTCAGGCATAACTACTGACTGAGTAACCAAGCCGGAGAGAACCACAGACTGTGTTCCCTGAGCCATTCAGGTGATGATTACGATGATTGGGTGATGACAATTCAGCCGGAGGCAGTACTACTGCCTAGATCTGTGTGCTGGTCACTCTGAGCCCTATCTCTTTGCTCCTGTCTGAGTACAGCCAGTCTAGCCCTGCCAGTTCCCTCAGTGCTCCTTGTGAAACAACACCAAAGTGGACCTCCTATGAAGCACCCCATAATAACGAGGAAGCTGGATGTTCACCTCAAGAGAAACAACTCCCCTTACCCTTCTAACACTGCTTTTGTAGGGTTTTGTTGTCCCAGGGGGTGCTTCAGCCTCACTCCCAGGTCCTGGAATTTTCACAAAGACTTTCTTGTCTGTGGAGAGTTGCCAGTTGCTCTTTCAGAGAAGGGCACTAGAGCTGGGTAACTCCTATTCTTCCATCTTTCTGGAATCACTGCATTAGAGTTTTGATATCCAAGTTTATTCTTTCTTAAAGGAGAACTATTCATTTGACTTTTCTTGATAAGAATTCCTAAGTGAAAATTTGTGACTGAGGGAAAAGATGGACTTAAGTTGTCCCTAGGGTCTGCCCATCCACAGGAAAGTCAACCGTTTTGCAGGGCCTGGCTTAGTGATGCAGCTTCTAAACTTCTGAATGGAATCAGTGTGAAATATTAGCAAACTCCAATTTCCAGAACCAGTAGAAAAAACAGGAAAAGAAAAGAAAAAAGAAAGGAGAAGAAGATTTAACAAAAGAGGAGGAGAAAAGAGACAAATAAATGTGAAAGTCATGGAGTTATGCCCAAATCAAAATGACATGCTGACATTCATTTAGCTAATGGCTAATAATTTGTAGGTACACACAGACATCTGACCTTTAAACATTGAAAAGGCCCAAGATAAATGTTCCTGATATTACTTACATACTCAACGATGGGCTAGAGCAAGCCAGTCTTGGCTCCCTCTGTTCCTTCCTCCTACTTCAGCCTCCAGACATTTCTACACAGACCCCCATGCCAGCAATAGCCACCTACTAACCATCTGCCAACTCTGCTTTCCTGCCTTCATTCATCTGAAAAATTGTCTTAAATCCCACCCCATCAGGAAGCCTACCCCAATTTGTGGGCAGTATCAGAAAAGTCAGTCTCAATATAAAGATAAGAATGTTTTATTCTTTAAAGTGTTTTAATTTTTAACTCTTTCGATCCTCACAATGATATTACAAGGTATTATTGTATCCATTTTACAAAGGAGGAAATTAAAGCTTAGAAATGTTAAGTAGCTTACACATGTTTCCTTATATGGCCAAGGGCAGAGTAGGAACTCAAATACAGGTCTTCTGATTGTTGCTGATATAAATTGTTTTTAAAAAGGCAAAAATGCATTCCTCAGTCTATTATAAGGAATAAAATGTATAACTAAATTATTGTGCAAATACTGTATGAGCTCATAATATATATTAAACCAGCTCATCTCTAATTTTTGATTTATTGTATTTGTTCTTTTCAGATATACATGACAGTAGTGTGCGTTTTGACTTATTATATATACCTGGAGTATAACTTCTTATCTACAAAATTAATTGACTTCATACAATGGCAAACCAGAGGCAAGAAACTACTTTCTAAGAGTAAATGGCACAGGCTCTAACTTTTTTCAAGCTATAGACAGTACTATTTAATATTTCTATTTGCAAAACTACAATAAAATTCTCTGTGAAGTCTCTAGGAAGTTTTGTAAGTAAATAATAACCACACAAAAGACACACAAAATGCCTTTGTGACACCTCCAGGGTAAGAATTCTCACAAGAGGAATTCAACATAGTAAACAAATTTTAGACATGTAAATTTTCAAGCTTTTAAAAAATGTTCCTTAGTGTCTATTCTATGTCAGGCAGTGGATAAGATCCAAAAGTTAACTGCTGAAAGAGGTCCAGCCCCTGATCTCCAATACGCCTCTCTACCTGCTCTCTCCAAATGTTCTGCCATCATGGACTTTTACTCATTAGGAAAATGTATGTCAGAACCACAGTGAGGGGCTGGGAATAGAGCTCACTTGGGAGAGTGCTTGCCTAGCATGCACAAGGCCGTGTGTTCAATCTCCAGCACCACCACCAAAAACAAAACAAACAAAAACAAAAACCCCATAGTGAGGTACTACAGTAAGATGCTACTTCACACCCACAGGGATAGCATTTAATACAAGATGATAATGAATGGTGGTGGGGATGTAGAAAAAGAGGAAACCTTGCACAATGCTGGTGGGAACAAAAATATAGTACGACTGCTTTGGAAAATAGTTTGGAAATTTCTCAAAATGCTGAACACACAGTTTCCACAATCCAACATTTCTATTCCTAAATATATATCCAAGTGAAATGATAGCATATGTCTACACAAAAACATGTACAGAATTATTCATCATAGTACTATTCATAATAGCAAAAAAGTGAAAATGACCCAAATGTCTACTGGGGGGTGATGGATAAAGTATAATGCAGTTACATAATAGAATATTATTCTATCATGAAAAAGACTGAGGGACTGATGCCTGCAATAGCCTGGGTTAATAACTTAAAACCATTATGCTCAAAAACCTGAAGAGAGAGCCTACAGAATGGGAGGAAATCTTTACCATATGCACCTCAGATACAGCATTAATCTCCAGGATATGTAAAGAACTCAAAAAACTTAACACCCAAAGAAACAAATAACCCAATCAATAAATGGGGTAGGGAACTGAACAGACACCTCACAGAAGAAGAAATACAATCAATCAACAAATATAGGAAAAAATGTTCAACATCTCTAGCAATTAGAGAAGTGCAAATGAAAACTGCACTGAGATTTCACCTCACTCCAGTCAGAATGGCAATTATCAAGAATATAAGCAACAATAAATGTTGGCAGGAATGTGGAGGAAAAGTACATTCATACATTGCTGGTGGGACTGCAAATTGGTGCAACCATTATGGAAAGCGGTATGGAGATTCCTCAGAAAACTTGGAATAGAACCACCATTTGACCCAGATATCCCACTCCTTGGTTAGTACCCAAAGGACTTAAAATCAGCATACTACAGTGATGCAGCCACATCAGTGATTACAGCAGCTCAATTCACAATAGTTAAACTATGAAACCAACCTAGGTGCCCTTCAACAGATGAATGGATAAAAAAATGTGGTAGATATACACAATGGAATATTATTCAGCCTCAAAGAAGAATGAAATTATGGCATTTGCCAGTAAATAGATGGAGCTGGTGACTATCATGCTAAGTGAAATAAGCCAATCCCAAAGAACCAAAGGCTTTTCTCTGATATGCAGATGTTAATTCATAATTAAGGGAGTACTAAGAAAGAATAGGGGTACTTTGGATTAGAAAGAGGGGAGTGAAACTGGGAGCAGTGGCACACGCCTGTAATCCCAGCACCTGGGAGGCTGACGCAGGAGGATCGCGAGTTCAAAGCCAGCCTCAGCAACTTAGCGAGGCCCCAAGCAACTCAGTGAGACCCTGTCTCTAAATAAAATACAAAATAGGGCTGGGGTTGTGGCTCAGTGGCCGAGTGCCCCTGAGTTTGGTACTGAGTTCAATCCCCAGTACCAAAAAAAAAAAAGAAAGAGGGGAGTGAAGGGAAGGGAGAGTATGGGGTGGGAAGGACAATGAAATGAATCAGACATTATTACCCTGTGTGCATATATAATTACACAACCAGTGTAATTCTACATCATGTCCAACCAGAAGAATGAGAAGTTACACTCATTTAAGTATGATGTGTCAAAAATGCATTCCACTGTCATGGATAGCTAATTAGAACAAAAAATAAAATCCATTATGCTAAGTAAGTCAGAAAAGACCCCATGTTTTATGAATCCATTTATATGAAATGTCCAGAACAGTCAACCTTATAGAAACAGAGAGTAGAGTAATAGTTTCCTAATGCTGGGGAATGAGGATATAGAGTCACTGCCAATGCGCTTTCTTTTGGGGTGAAGTGCGGTGGTGGTTATAAAAATCTTTGAATGTACTGAACATCATGACTTGTACATTTAAATGGGTGAATGTTATGGTATGTGAATTACATCTCAGCAAAGCTCTTTTAACAAAAAGATAAAAGCTAAGATAACTTCCACAGAGTCATAGTCATGTAACCTAACTTTCAGGGGAGCTGAGAAACGTTACCTAGAAGATAGTAAATGCTACATATGGCAGGAATAGGCCATAATTTGGTGTGTAATAGTGATTAATGACAACAAAGATTTATCATTTTCCCTATGTCGTGGTAGGCACAGTGCTATATAAAGCAAATACTTTTAAAAAGTAATTTGTAAAAAGGAATCAAGAATACTCCTATTTCTCAGAAATTGTCATAAGAAAATAAAATAGCTTTGGTTAAAAAGGAAGGAAGTTAAGGTTCAAAGTATGTTCATTGCAGTCTTAGTTAAAATAGTGAAAACCCAGAAGCCATTTAAATGTTCAACAATAGCAAAGTATTCCATATATATGTATGGTAAACTCCTAGTATTTAATCAATGAAATTTATAATCAAGAAGACTATGCAGCTTCATATATAAATGGCAACGTGTAAAAAGGGATGATACAAAATTGCATATGTATTATAATATTAGTAGTGAATATTTGTTAAGCATTTAATCTCCATGATAACCCTCTGAGGGAAAGTTATTGTGGAAACTGAATCACAGAAAGGTTAACATGTTCAACTCACCACGCTTGTACATGGCAAAGTCAGCATTTAAATCCTGGTCATGTGACTGCTTAGATCATGTCATCATCATCACACCACCATGCCCATCATCGTCTATATCAGGGTGCTTGTGCAAAACATGTAAGTATTTGAACAAGAACTTGGATGGATATTCACAAACAAAAATACTCAGCTGCTAGCAGGATTAGTAGTAAATTTTTCCACTTTAAATTTTAAACTTTCTAAAGTGTGTATATTTTTTGCTTTTGTATGCAAATAAAAATGGGGAAGAAACTGATATCTTATATTCCTATGATTACTACTGTTTCCCAACTCCCTTAGGATAGAAGTTTTCCAGTATAGCAAAAGAAAAAAATACATAATGCTCATGCAAGACCAAAAGAATGAAGTCATTCTCGAGTCCATTTTAGGGAATGTATAGCATAATGTATCTTAGCAAACAAGCTATAGCCATGTTAGTCTTACCTTGAACATATCTGCACTGTTGGAACTAAACAGCTGGTGTTTCCCAGATCCCAAAATAATAGGACCTGAACATCTTGTTTCTCCATAGACATAAAGGGATACTGTTGCCGTGGTGCCAGCATTTTCAAGTTCCCCAGTGACTACGGTTACCTTCCAGTCTCCATCTGCAAAGGAAAAAAGAAAGCAACATGAAATTATAAAGGAAAACTCTCTTAATATTAGGGAAATGTAGAAGTCCACTTAGGCTACTTAGTTATGAAATAAATAGTTTGCAAAACTAAGAAATACTAAAATAGTCGTTTATAAGAACCTCTGCTTTGGGTCAGGCATGGTGGCACACGCCTGTAATCCCAGTGGCTCAGAAGGCTGAGGCAGGAGGATCGAGAGTTCAAAGCCAGCCTCAGCAACCGTGAAGTGCTAAGCAACTCAGTGAGACCCTGTCTCTAAATAAAATACAAAATAGGGCTGGGGCTGGGGCTCAGTGGCCGAGTGCCCCTGAGTTCAATCCCTAGCTCAAAAAATAAATAAATAAATAAATAAATAAATAAATAAATAAATAAATAAAAAGAACTTCTGCTTTGGAAGATAGCATATGCAATAGTTTTAGAAATACAGCATCTTAGTTGCAAAATAAATGGCAGTGGGCTCTCAAGAACAACAGATAGGGGGAAAACAGCTGAGCTGGAGGCATTTAGCTCTCTGGATGAAAGATCTAGGAGTTTGTTGAGGTACTGCTGTCAAATCTTTGGGTGGGGATGGAGTAGAATTGATGTATTAAAAGAAAATAAACATCTGCACTGGTAGCCTGACTGGTTGAGGCCATTATCTATACCAGCAAAGAACCCTGTCAGGTCGGTATTAGTAGCACAGTTTGGTGATCCCAGAAGAGCCGTGGTAAGGATGTAGAAGACCTTAAAATAAGCAAAAAAGAGTGAAGGTTTTTTGTTTTGTTTTTTTCATGAAAAATTGCTGGAGTCCCCTGAGAGTTGGAATGAACCAAGGGGCAAGAGGGAAATTCTGTACAACATAAATAGAGACTAGCAAAAAAGCTGAGCTTGTGGGGAGGAGGGTGAAGAGAAAAGGGATTGGAAATAATGACTATGCATCATGTAAGCAGAACAGATAATTGAGCTTCCTGCCACTGTGAAGCCGGGAGCAGAGAAAGGTTGAGACAAGCGGAGCATGACAGAAAACATCTTTTTAAAAGATCTATGTATTGTTCTATGATTGCTTTAGTTGGGAAGACAAATTGATATTGTATTCATTTTAGCCCTTTGAGTACTTCTTTGGGAAACTCTAACATCAAGCCCGCAGCAGGAAACCCCTCTGGCACTGGGTCCACACCATACAGTCAAGCATAACAAGGATGCAGTTCTGCCTGCCAGGACTCTATGTAGGACATGCATCTCTGCACAGCACAGGCTACCCCTGGAGTGCAGGAGCAATTTGAAGACATCTTTATTGTTATTTTCAAAAGCTCCATAAGTACCTACTGCCTTGCGTGTGATTTTTAAATTTACATAATGTAGTTAAAACCCACCACCATTCTGGACACCCAAGTTCTCAGTAACTCCTCCACTAAGATGTTTGTCTTTCCTTTTAATACATCGATTCTACTCCATTTCCCTGCCTGTATATCCATAGACATCCTCTGAAGATTTCTAACCAATTTGATGAAATTTGCATCATGTCCATCTTACATAATCCTACATTTAACAATAAAGATGAAATTTAAGCCTTGATACCAAAATTCCAAGGGAATAGCAGAGCCCAAAGGGATGAGCTCTGTTACCTTTCCTTTGTTGCCAGTTTGCATTGAGGAACTTGGACTCAGGGAAAACAGAAATCACGCACACTTCAAACTATGATCCCATTGAGAACCCTGTAATGATCCTAACACTCACCAAAAATCTCACACCTGTGCCTTGATGCATAATTCAAGAAGTTAAAGCACCTCTTTCCTTTTGTAGGTCTTATTTCCTACTTCATTTTTGTCTCCTTACCCTGCCATCTGAGCTTGCCCTGGGATTTTGATCTTATGCTGTCATGGCTAGACCAACAGCTTTGGGTTTATATGTAGGCCTGGGTTCTTGATCTAAAATAGAGACAAATAGCAAGAAGCCACTGGTTCATGTAATACTTCTGTGTTCCTCCTTTTTGGAATTACCATGTCACATGACATAAGCTTCAATGGTGGAATAGCTAATGAAACATTTTCTGCAGTTATTTTTGTTGATTTTCAAGTTTCCCTGAGCATATTTTTTCTTTTCTGCCACTAGGGAAAAAAATAAGTCTGTTCCATAATTTCTACAATATACTTTTTAAAATTTGATCACTTAACCTCTCTAAGAATGTCACGCTATCTGAAATATAAAATGGGAACATTTGTAGAAAATAACAGAGAAACATTCTGAGTCTATATTTAAATTAGAAGTTTCACTGTCCTGTAAAACAGTTTATTTATAATAGGGCTAAAAATATGTTTACAGTTTTTGTTTTGCTTATATATGTGTCAAATTACAGGTATATTTTTGTAATTTTCTAAAACTTTCTTCACCAAAAAAAAAAAAATGAGCTCAGATATTTTGCCTATACAATCATCTCTTTTTTTTTCCTTGTAGAGGCTATTTATCACAAATACACATATCAAAAAATACTGTCATCTGTTCATCTCTTTAGAAAACAAGATCTATTAAAGTTCTCAAAGGAAGAATGGAAATTCCATGTAACCGAAGTCTTTATATTTATCTTACATTTACCAGTGTTCTCAAAAGTTTAAAAACAGTTTGTTGGTTATGCAATAAGCCATTACTGACAATTTACTTTAGACAGTCCCCCTTCATTCTCTTTTCATTGGCTCTCAAATTTAATCTGATACAATGGCTTCCATTTGAAGAAATCCTGCTATAGAAAAGGGGATTTTTTCTTTTTTCTTTTCTTTTTTTTTTTTTGGATAAGACATCCTAGGAAACTTATTTTCCTTTTGTGTTAAAAATACTTTAAAAGTAGTCTAGGTATATTCTATGATCTTCAAATATCCCATAATAAATTTAGATTTCTTCTCAATAATGAAGTAAAGTCGAATGGGTACTTGCACTTACACAATGAAAAGTGAAAGTTCTGTCATTTCCATTATCATGTAGCTAAGTGCAATCAATCAGTTCAGGTGTAATTGAACTAGAAAATCCTAAACGTCAGTATATTCTGCCATGTCAACCATTGGAATTTGATAATATTTGCAGAACAGCTGACTTAAAATATTAAGTGTCCATATTGTGCACAGCACTGTGTGAATATTCAAGAGACTCTCTCAGTGAATATCACAATCAAATCAGACTTAACACAGTTTATAGATCTTACCTGAGACCAAGTTTGCTAATGATTCGATAGCAAGATACCGGACGAATACTCTTCCTTTGGAAATATCATAGACCAGGGGTTGGCAAACTTTGGCCCTTGGATCAAATCTTGCCTGCTTACTGTTTTTGTAATGAAAATTTCATCAGAACAAAACGAGGCTCATTTGTTTACATGTTGTCTATGGATTCTCTCCCACCACAACAAGAAAATTGATTCTTTTTAGTTATACATGACATTAGGATTCACTTTGACATAATTATAAGAGAATGGAATATAATTTGCTCTAATTCAGTCCCAAGTACTTCTCTTTTCCCTTCCTTTATCCTCCCTCTCCCTCTTCCCTACCCTCTACTTCATTGATCCTTCTGCTACTTACTTACAGTTTTTTTTTTTAAATTAGTGCCTTGTGGATATACATAATGGTGAAATTCACTCTGGTATATTCCCCTATGTACATAGGAAAGAGTATAACTAGTAAAGAACCAATAGACAATAAAATAAAATTTGCAAAAAAAGAAAAACAACAGAGTTGAGAAATTGCAACAAAGATCAAGTGGCCCACAAAGTCTAAAATCACAAAGCCTATTATCTGGCTCTTTATCATAAAAGTTTGCTGATTTCTCCCCTGGACCACCAATATGCCTCAGAATTGTTCTCTCCAGCCTGCACTCAAACAAGTGCTGTCACAAGGTAAAAGCACTTAATTCTACTGAGCTAAAAACTTGAAAATGGTTAAAATGGTAAATTTTATGTTTTGTACATTTTATCGCAATCAAAAATAGTCACATCAAGAGAAAAAATGAAGAACTATAATAAGAGAAACACATAACAAATGACAAAAAAGGTCTAGCTCAAATTTACCTTGTAAGGTTTAAGCAATGGATACAGAGCTATTAAATGTCACTGATTTCCCAGCTCATGTAACAGTCTCCAGTCATGCCCCATCAATCCATAAATACCAGGTTAATTTACAATAGGCAACACAGAGGGATCAAATATACTCTGCAGTGGAAGAAAAAAATAAGTCCTCATGATATCTGTCAACCTATTTGCTCTTTTGCAAAGTGACCATTTTAGTGTCTGTTAAGAGGTGGGGTTTATTTCCCCTCTGGCTGAGTTCAGGCTGCCCTTGGCCAATACGATGCAGCAGAAGTCACATTCTTGGAGGCTAATCTGCCTGGGTCTGGAATGAAGGAATACTAGAATGAATCCTTTTTCTGGACTCTGGTCAAGCTGTGAAAACCTAAGGCATATGGAGAGATGCCCATGTAAGTCTGTAACTTCAGTTCATCTCCCAGCCTCACCGACTGGCAGCATGGGCAATCCTTCTCCAAAGTCCAGTCACATTCTCAGATGTCACCAACTGCAGCACTAAGATCACAGGAGAAGTTCCAAGAACAAATCACCTAGGAGCCACAGCAACCCACTGATAGATGACAGATAATGGCAAAGCATGGTTTTAAGCTACTATGCTTTGGGTGATTTCTCACACAGCAATAGATAACTGGAACAGTTGCTGAGAGCGTCTCACATATAAGTACTCTCCATTCTTTTTTTACTTATAATTACCATTAATGCTTTCATCAGAAAGTCTGGTTATTAGCACATAAGCAAAGGGATTTGATTCAGGCACTTTTTCATTTGTCCAAAGGAAAAAATTAGGTTGCAGGCCTGTCATTAACCATTTCCTGCACAGTGTTTTTTTTTTTTTTATTAATTAGAAGTTGATTTTGATTGGAAGTTATTTTGGTGAACAAAATCACTATAGCTAGTTAAAGTTCCATAGCCCTTCTTTAAATCTTAACATGTTATCTTTACCTTATTCTATGCATTCTGCTACAGGGGTTGCATGTGTTTGACTTTACAGCTCAGAAAATTAACCCTGTTGTTGAATTTAGAAACATCTGCGTCCAGACACATTTTCAGTTACTTGGCAACTACCCACTGAATACTCAAAGAAGCGCAGAGAGGATGCATGTAAATTAAGCTCTTACCATGTAATTGCTAGTATGGAATACTGAGAGGGGGGGAAACTCCTCGCAGCTGCCTGCCCTAAGTCACCTCAACACGTAGTAAAACGGTAAGCAGGCCATGCTTTGCCTGATGGCTCCTTGGACAAAAACACAGCTCCATAATGCTTACCCTAACAAAGCAGGACCCAGGAAGTTGCAGGAAACATGAGAAAATCCAGTGGACCTCTGCAAATTGCAATCTCTGACTCCCTGATTACAATCAGGGATGGATTGCCACAGATTAACAACATCAGTGTATACAACATCTGTTCGGGTTTACTTGATGGAGAAGTTGATTGTTTTGGGGGGGAAGGATGGAGAACTGTGGACAACTTGTGAGGGGAGCCCTAAAGTTTACTAGATCCACTCCGCGAGGCCCTCCAAGGGTCCTCCAGACTCTTGGTGGTGAATTGACCACACTCTGCTCCGTGAGAGAGGTCAGGATAATAAAAATTTCTCCAACATTAGATGGACATTACTTAGAAATATTCCCATTACTTACAGATAAACATACCTAGCAAAAGTTTTTTTCTAGCTCTTTTCATAATACTGATGCCCACTACCCAAATATTCACCACACAGCACCCTCTGGTCCCTCTGGAGCTTCCCTCTCACACCATGAACTACCTTGCGACATCTTCCAGCCATTCTGAAGGACTCCTTTCTACCTTTAGGACTTTGCCAAAATCCCTCCATCATGATAGCTGCCTTCCCCATTCTCTTTCCTCCCTTCCCATCTGCTGAACTCCTTATGTTTGCAGGCTCAGCTCAAAGGTCACCTCTACGCAGCTTTTTCAAACATCCCCACTTCTGTACCCAGAACAAACCACTCTCCGCTTCAAGACTCTCTTGGACCCTTGTACACTTCACTCTTCAGCTGAGCAAATAACTGTCTCCACAGATCAGGACCCTCCCACCCCTCTCTTCCCACCCAGATTGCAGGCCCCTCCAAGGACAAGTTTGGTATTAGTGTCTCTGTGTCTCCAGTGTCTCATACAATAAGCATATGGCAAGTGAATAAACGATTTATAAAACACTGTGGAATCTGTTAAAGTATTTTGAAAAGCAAAAACTGCTTGCTTAAGGAAGGATATTCAAGGTATCATTAAGAATGTTTCAGCACAATGTATAACTACTTCTCAATTAACAAAGAACAAGTCCTTCAGAGGATGTCTCGTGTGTCATGACAAAGCACAGACACTGTTATTTGCCTCATGATTGGTCTTATTATTAGCACAAAGATAATGGAAACAATATTGACCTTGTATCACCCCCATTTTGAAGGGCAGGTAAATATATTTCAATGAGATTTAACAAAATACTGCAAACAAGATAGGTTATTACTTTATTCTAGTTTTCAATCATTTTATCTCTAAATAAATATATGTAACTAAACTCACAAGCCCTTCAAAATACAACCTTATAAGAGGATCATGAGATTTTTTTTAGTTTTTAAGTACTTTACAAATATTTTTATTCTTTCAAAAAACAAACATCATTAATCCTATTATACATATAAAGCAATAGAGAAATTATGGGCTAACTACCACAGGAGCTGGGATAAATTTGACACAGAATTAGAAACAGTTATGCTTCCTAGAATAAAATGGTTTCAAACAATGCTCAATTTTCTCTACTCTAAACTCAGAAAATAACCATAAAACATCAGAAAGGAATCTATTATATATTCACTCAGTATGAGTTTAGGGTGAATCTCTTGTCATTCCTGTGATTCAGTTTATTATTGATCATTGTTTAATGGGGTAAATGATGCCCCACTTTATAGAGCTGAAGGAAAAGACTAAAAACAGTGGTAGAAAATGTGCGGGGTGTGTGCCTGCTGCAGTCTGATGCATGCATAGAAAGACTGGAGCAGCTGGATGAGGTCAGTGGCACATTCCTGTAACCCCAGCAACTGGGAAGGCTAAGACAGGAGGATCACAAATTTGAGGCCAGCCTCAGAAACTTAGTGAGACACTGTCTCAAAATTAAAAAAAAAAAAAAAATTAAATGGATGGGGGATGTACCTCAGTGGTAGAGCACCACCAGGCTCCTCAGTAATGCAAAAATTTAAAAAGATTTAAAAAGATTACTTAGAGGGATTTCATCCAGATAGCCAGAGTGCTCAAAATTGGAATACACTAAAAAACAAAGTTTAAAACTAACATCAATTAAGACTTAGCAGACACTGTTCAAGATGCTTTGTGGATACTATTTTATCTAATCCTCTCAGCAACCCTAAGAGACTGTTTTCAGTATTGCCTATATTTCATCAGAAAGAATTGGAAGCACAGGAAAATCCGGCATCTTCTCCAAGCTATGTAGGAAGTAGGTGCAGTCAGGATTCAGAATCTGCACTGTTAGCCAGGATATCCAGTGGCCTCCCTGCATATTGGAGCTTGTTCCACTACTGAGGTAGGGTGACTAGGCTCCAGAGTGGTTTACCACTTACACCCTGCTTGTGTCTAGTGCCCTCAGCTCCATTTCACATCTTGATCCTTGTGATGGAAAATTGCACAGTAGTTAAATACCAAATTTCTGCCAAGTGCCCCAGGTTCCCACTGAGCATTTTCAACCCAGGTTCCAGGTTCTTAGCAATTGCATTTCTACCTTGTCCTTACCCCAAATCCCCTTGATATTTGCTGCTTCCACTGTCCATCTCCTTTTCTCTTTTTTCATCATCCACTTTTCCTTGGCTCATATGGAAACCTTGACTTGCCTTTCTTGAAATATATGCTAAAAATTCTTAAATACTTTGTGCCCCAATCTACTAAGCTATTGACTTTCAGAACCACATTACAGTGTTCTGGTCATTAGGGTAACTACTCATGATCCTCCACATATTTATAATCCAACTCTTGACCTATGCGTTCAGGTCTACATGAACTATTCAGTTCTACTGCTAGAGTTATCTATTGCTGCATAACAAAACATCCTAAAACTCAATGACTTAAAAAAACAATCTCTTTTGCCAGCGAATCCTCAGTTTGGACTAGGTTTGGCCACAAAGGCTCATCTCTACTCCACAGTGTCAACTAGGGCAATTTGGCAACAAGAAGATCTGCTTCCAAGTTGGTTCTTATGTTACTGGCATTTGGTGCTGGGTGCTGGTCAAAAGCTCACCCAGTGCTCAGGACAATGGCCTTTGTGTATGCCAACCTCTCCGGGTGACCTGTGCTTCTTCACAGTATGGTGGCTGTGTTCCCAAGACCAACATATGCAGAGAGCAAGGCAGGCAGACATGGGATCATGTTTTATGACCCAAAAGTGAATCACAAAAATGACAATAGGATCATTTCTGCTACACACTAGTAGTCAAGACAGACTCAGAGGTCTACCCTGGTTGATTTTGTCTTTTGACATGGGATTGGCAAGTTTCTGAAAGAGCACAGGGGACAGAACATGATGTTTCTGTGACAGACATTTTTAGCAAACATGATCTGCTATGTCTACTTCTCAGACTTGCCCCACCTCAACACTCCTCAGCACACTTTAGCCAGAGAACTATCACTCTAGGTCAGTGCTTATCAACTGAGGATGATTTTGTCCCTTGCGAACACTTGGTAATGTCTGAAAACACTGTCTTTGTGGCCACCATTGGGTGTGTATGGAATTGGCATTTAGTGGAGAGAAGTTAGGTCTGCTACTAACCATCCTGTGATGTTTGTGAGGTTTTTAACAGTTCTCCCCACAATGGAGTTATTTGGCTAAAATGCCAGTGGTCTCAAAGTGAGAAATTTTGCCTTTTATTCATTCTGATTGAATAATTATATTTCATTCGAAACCACACCATGTTCTTGGTGAGTTATCGGTGAATGAAAATTTGTTGAGGAATGGGTTGATTGTGGCAATGTTTCTCTATGGCTGTGTATGTTCTAAAGATGCTGAGACTCTAGTATCACTGTTTTAATGTCAAATCTGTTCCCTTCCATTGCTATGTTGAACTGTAGGTATTCTGTCTGAGACAGAGAAAGGTATGAACCAATGTTTAGAGTCAATGAAGCATAAATGAAAATTCTAGCTATTTACTGTCAGGAGAAGATGAAACAAAAGCCACACTGAGGCTTAGGCAGCACCACATCATCCTACTGGTTGCTCAGTTAACTCTTCCTGGCATACACTGGCCAAAGGGTCTAGACACCAAATACAAGACACAGCAAACATCTGCCCTCTGCTGGGGAGAACTCCTTTGGGTTCTCTTTCTCCCCTTTGGATTCCAAACTCTTTCACACTTTGGCTTCTCCTTTCCCATTTAGCTGCATTGGAATTTGTTAACCCAGTTTCAGGTTCTGCCTTTGAGAACAGATAGGACATCTGGAGATAGTTGCTCTGGTGTCTTAACTTCACATATCTGAGAAGACACTGACCTCTCAGGACCTCGCAGGCTCTCAGGCACCCACAGAATATCTTTGTTTGCAAGAAATGCAACTGACCCAACAGGCAGAAGACTCCAATGCAGGAGTTAGGGCAACCTGATCATTATCCTGATCACTACAGAAAAGTGTGCCCTGAATGATTCAGAGCAGGGGCAATTCAAAGCCATCTATATTTTATTTCAAATGCATGATGGTAGTTTAGGATATTTTATGTTCTTAATTATATTTGACTGATACTACTCATTAAATTCAATTTTCCTTCCTTGAGCAGACACTGTTTGGGTAGTGAGGCTAGACGCGCATGGTTAGGCAAATAGAATTGAGAGAAGAAAATATTTTAATAATCTTTACCCCAGATAATCTACTGAATTGCTAATAATCATGCTACAAAGAGTTACTAGTGCCTGTAAATAAATGGGTAAGTGCTCTAAGAATTTTAAATTCCCTCAAGTCAGAAATCCTTGGGCATAGGTAGGAAGCAGTTCTGTACTATGGTTAAGGACCGAATTCCAATACACTTTTACTTACGAACTGCTGAACTTTGGACAGGTTTCTTAGATTTCTGAGCCACAGTTTTTCTGACATGGCATTTTCAGAGCCATTTTGGAGAAATTATAAGAAATGTCAAACTTCCATTTTGAAGAAGGTTAAGAGATCCCTCACTGGCAAATAATAACAATAATAATAACAACTATGAAAAGGACTGTGAGCAAAAACTGAGTCATTAACATTCAGCAAACAAGAAGGCTGAGTGTTGCAGCTGTAACGATGCTAAGGCTCCAGGTCAGAACGGGAGGCCCTGGCCCATGCGGGAGTGGGAACTGAACCTGAATTTGTGAAGTAAGCCACAAGGGATGATAACCTAAGCCAAAGATTGGCCTCCAAGCAAACTGCAACAAAGGAAGCTTAGCAAAAACCCAATCTGTCTCCACAAATGTTGTGAAATTTAAAAAGAAAAGATCAATATGGAAAACAACAATAACAAAGACATGGAAGATACATGCTCACACGTATATATTGCTAATGACTAGAAGCAGTTAAAAGCAGTTACTTTAAAGAAAAAACAGTCCAGATTGTGGAGTCAAACTATAAACTACTTGCATACGTCTGCCATACAACACCTGTGTGACTTTAGGAAAGATTCCAAAAAGAAAAGAATTTGAATCCCAACAAAAAACTTCCCAGGTCTTTTAATGAAACTATACACCTCATGGGGTTATTATGAAGATCAAATAAATTGATTTAGCACAAACATTTAAGTTACATGGATCTAGCTAAAACATTTAGAGCATATAGTAATTCCTGGATACATTCAGTATTAATGTTAACATTACTGCTTCTATTTCACACTATACCAGGGACCTCTGTGGAAAATTAAATCAAGAAAAGATGTCATTATTAATAGATGAGATGACTATCTTCACAGATCATTCAAAAAGTATCATGATAAAATTTATTAGAATTATTTTATTATAGAATATAAATTTATCAAAATGAATGAGAGGGTTTAGCATAGTAGCAAGATGTGACTGCAAAATGCAGAAGGCATTGCTAACAGGAATTTCAATCCAGTGATGCATATTAAAATACCAACTCGTGGTGGCCCATGCCACTAATCCCAGTGTCTGGGGAGGCTGAGGCAGGAGGATTGCAAGTTCAAAGCCAGACTTAGCAACTTAGCAAGGCCCTAAGAAACTTAGCACCACCCTGTCTCTAAATAAAATATAAAAACTGATTGGGGTGTGGTTCAGTGGTTAAGCCCCCCTGGGTTCAATCCCCGGGACCAAAAAAAGAAAAATTTTATAATTAAGTTCAGTTTAACTCGGTAACTCAATTAGTTTTACTATGAAGAATAATTTTACCTATATGAATTATAAATATTCAGGGTTATGAGTGGGACTTAATGAAATATGATACATAATTGCATTTAGTGTTTATCACCTCAGCATGCAGTTACCATGAAGTCAGTTGATTCCTTCTTTGTTCCCTCCACTCTTAAACTGAAATAGCACTTTAGTCTGCTTTGTCCCCACCCCCACTGTCTATAAAGGCATGAATGACATAAACATGCTTCATATACTTTTAAAATCTACACCTTATGTTTGCTTTTCAACACTCTAAACCACCATGCAACCCTGCTCCAACAGATTGCATCACTTAACTTCCCCAGGTCCTTTCCACACCATAAATTAGCTCATTCACATAACTGAGACTACTAATGTATTTCAAGAATCACATCCCAAGAAATATTAAAGAAAATACTCTTCAGAATTTAAAAATGAAATAAGAAATTCATTCACAGACAATGATAGTGTCCATGAACTACGGCCTGTGCCTAGTCCACTTTAGTATTACCAGAAATGGACGTTTTAATGAGGTCATAAAAATAAACTAACACAACAGAAATAATTACAAGAAAACAGGTAATAGTACTTTATTTTAATCAAAATTACATTTGATAAAGTAGATCTAACCAACTCCTAGGTAAACACCTCTCCTGTGTAATTCAGCTTCATTACGATCAGCATCGCAGACATTGATTACATAGCTTACATTGCTGATGAAGGACTTTGGACATTTCCAGCCTCGATTATAATCTTTAATTTAAAATTATTAATCTTTGTTCCTCACATATGGCCACCAAGTTCTGGAAGTAATTGATAATTATTTCTACTTAGAATGCCATTTTAAGCCTTTTTTCTACAGGTTTATTATAAGATACAGACCTTTAAAGGCCCCTTAAAATTACTGAGAGATTCTGGAACATTAGTAAAATTATTCCCAAACTAACAGCCATATGTATGTATAAACCTTTCCTTATAACATAAACAACAAAGTAAAATGGAAGCTGAAATACATTTTATAATACAAGTGAATGTAAATGTTTTAAACTAGTTGTCACAGTGAACATGAACTGTTTATCTCAGTGACTATCCTAACCAATAAAAGACTTTGAGAATATAATAATACTAGTACTGACTCCTGCCTAATTTCAAATTACTGAACAAAGTATACATATTTTTAAAAACAAAGGTTTATTAATCTGGGATGCATATTAGTAATCTGTATTCATCCATCTCATTCAGATCAACTTCAAAATGTAAACACATTAATAACACAACTGCAGGTCAGTTTTAAGATGATCTAATAGAAAAAGCTAATCACAAAAGACTTAAAAAAGAAAACTTAGTAACCAATATGCAAATCAACAAAAAGTACAATTAATAGAAATTAATCATTTAGAAAATGATTATTTTCCTTACATATTTAAATTATTGAAGGGACACATCGAGAAAAAAAGCATTTGGAGCTAAAATTGCTCATGTTAGTTTTTTTATATAAATCAAATTATGATCTAATGCTTATTCCTGCATTCATTTAAAGTAGTTTTTAATCGATAATTTAAATTCAATAAGAATGTACCATAAAAATATGCAAGGCAGGTAATCTGGAAACAGAAATAGATTAAAAGATGAAAAGTGACAACAACATTTACCATTTGCTTCCTCTTGTATTTTAGGTTGATGATTTATTTGCATTTCTGCAAAAATAAAAATGAAGTGCAGTTAATAATAGATCTGTCTGATGATATTATAAGTGGGGGAAATAGAAAGTGTGAGTTTAACTCTTTAACAGTGGCAAAACCTTAAGTTGATTTTTAACAAAGAGTAAAGCATACAACATGGCCAAGACATATCTTTACACGTATTTTCACTGCAAGGAATACTCTATAAATCTTACACAAAACATAAACCAACAAAGGGGGATATTCTGGGGACAATGGGGGAATCATCTTCCACGATGTCCAGATGTACAAAATCATCTTGTACTTTCTTCTACTGATGGTGTCATTAATCCTCACCTTGAAGATAAAGTTCAATTTCTGAATAAATTATGCCCTGAGACATGAAGGGAAGCCATCTGAAGAAAAGTGGGGGGGAGAAAACAGAAAATAATTTTTTATCTTATTGATTTTTATAATAAGCTTTATTTTGCATTAATTTTGCACATTGGAAGCTAACTACAACAATAGGTTTTATCCAACCTATTACATACTCATCATTGTGCTAAGAATGACATCATGACTATGGTCTGAAGCATAAAATATACCCCAGATTTACCATACACAATCAACAGCATGTAAACACCATTGGGGCTGCAGCAGAGCATACAGAAGACCAAGACAGACCAGGGGCAAGGATGGGTTTGTGATCTTGTGGCCTAGAAAGTATAATCCCACCATTGATTGGAGGGCAACTTATTATAGAAAAAATAAATTTCAGCACTTTTCTTTCCTCTATGGAAGTCTCTGTCTTGATTTCACATGGCTTCCTCTAAATTTCTTCCTCAGTGTCTGCAAAAATAATCATATTACCTTAAGACCTAGTGAAAATCTTACCACCTCAGAAAATGTGCTTAGGATAAGTAATAGCTCATACTGGTAACTTCCCCATAAATCAGTCAAACTTCTATGTTAGAAGTGCCCTCTTGCAGAAATAGTCAACACTGGAGTCAGAAAACCAACTTTCTAATCTTTCCCTTGTTAATTTTTTTCCAGATGCTGGGAATTGAACCCTGGGTCTTGTGCATGCTAAGTAAACACTCTACCACTGAGCTTTGACCCCAGCCCCTTTGACTTTTTAATTTTACTTTGAGGTAGTGTCTCAATAAATTGCTCAGGATGGCCTTGAACTTTTGATCCTCCTTCCTCAGCCTCCCAAGAGTTGGCAAGTGCCACTGTGCCCTGCTATGATCTTAACCTCCTGAAGCTTAGTTTGGTTGACTAAATTACTTGCCTCACAGAAATAGAGTGAAGTAGAAATTAAAGAACCTTCTATGTGCCAGACACTTTGATATGTGCTGGGCTACAAGAACAACAACAGAGATAGGGGACTGACCTGGAGGAGCTTCCAAGTTAAAGGAAGGGAACTGGCATGTAAAGATATAAGAACGATGAAATGTGGTGAGGGGTGGAAGAAATAATAACAAAATAGGGCAAAAAAGGAGACTTCGCCTTACTGGCAGGAATGGGAATGTGCAAAGGAATGAAGAACAAAAATAGTTCAACAAAGAGGGTACGTGAGCTGAGGTGGCAAACAAGAGGCCAGAAAGGGCACAATCAAGGCAGAGCAGTGTTGGCAGAGGTAAGGGATTACCCTGAGATCCCATGTAGCTAAAGCACAGGAGGCTATTGGACAAGACAGGCCATGGGGTGAGTGTGCAGGGAGGTATAGCGTGGTGGTGTGGGGCTTACTTCTGGGGAGGTATCTGAGAATGTCAAGAACTAAGAGGCAGAGCTGTAGGGGCAACTCTACCACACTAGTCTTGAAATCACCAGATGATGGTCAGATATGGGGTATGAAGGTATGGTGTGAGTTCCTGCAGTCCTACCCAGTAGTCAGGATAGCTCAACTCTGCAGTTTTCAAAAGCTACAAGAGATCTCATTTCCTTCTGACCACTGCAGATCAGAGTGTGCTTTCTCTTCCTCCTCTGCAATCTAATGACATATACAGTTCATTATATACAGGTAGTTAGCCCCTAATTCTGAAATCCTGTTTACTAGTTGGTTTTGATTCATGTATCACATCTTTCCAGGTAGAATATTTCTATAAAGAGTTTATAAATCAGAATAAATGCTGTTAGCTTTATGCTTAAGAATGCAAGCTCTGGATTTAATATGAAGTCAGACTACCTAACTTTAAAACCTATTAGTTGTACAATCTTAACCTGTATTCCTGATCTCTTTAAGCCTCAGTTTCCTAATTTATAACTTTAGGTAATAATGCCTATACAATAGGAATACAGAGCTAAATATACGTAAATTTATTATGGTTTCTGACATGTAATAAATGTCAGTTACTACTATTTCCTCATTGCTTTTACATAGTGCCTTCTACATAGTTGGCATTATAGCTGGTGTATTTGAGGTGACTTTCAGTCAGCCAACCATGATTCCTCTTTTTTCAAATGTGTCGTAGAGAGACAGGCCTTGGGTAGTGATGTTGGCCAGTGGACCCGCCTTTCCTCCTAGTTGGCTGGAAGAGGAAGGGACCTAACCCAGGCTTAGTCACTCAGATGTTCTCTCTTAATATCGTGACCTAAAAGGTAGAGAAACAACATGGAAGCTCCACAGTGTTGTTGAGGAAAACGGCACTGCAGAACCCAATGACAATCACAAGCCAAAGATATGGGTAAAAAGAACCTTCCAGAAGAAACTGGTCCACAGAAGGAAGGATGGAGATTTTTTTTTTTCCTTGACCAAAAAGTGATTTATTTGTGTCAACACCAAGGATGGAGATTTTTGATGAAGAGACAGCAGGACAATCCAGAGGGTAAGTGACTCTTTGATGACTTTCTTATTTGTAATGTCCAGTTTTATTTTTTTTCAACTTTATTTCCTACTTCCATAAGAGTCACCTTTAAAACCGTCCTTTCTAAAACTGGGTGTAGTGAATTTTTCATTCTTGCAATCAAACCAGAGTTTATTGACAACTTGAAATTTTCCAAAAAAAATCATACTGTCTTGTCCTCTTATATAGTTCATTCCTGAAAAATCTATTCTGTATTTTTTTTCTTTTTTCAGAATATACTAGACAAAGCAATGCCATGACACTCAAAGCTACAGAGATAGTGGAATACTAGGTATCTATTAAAAATTCCCTCTTGATTAGTCTGAGATTTCTTAAAATCTTGAAGTCATCAAACTATTTATCAATAATTTCCTTTAGTGACCATCACTTCTATTTTTTAAAAAATCATTTACTATTACCATGATGTCTTCACTAGTGAATCATTTTTTTCAAATTTGTCTGAACCATTTTAAATGAAGAGAACAGGATGGATTTTAGTTGCCCTAGATGAGAGTATTTGCAGCATGTACCTATTTTTTTCTATATATAGGTTTTCACATACCTGCCCAGGCATGTGTCCAAGGCCATCCTTTTGTACTTTAATTTCTACATCAAATGTCCTGCAAGAAACCAAAAAACAGAAAAAGAGAGAGAGAGAGAGAATGTGAAAGAGAACTAGCCAAGGTTAGCTGTTGAAGACTGAGGCCTCTGAGGACTGTGTTTCTGTGTGAGGACGTAAGACCCTAGCAGATGGGGAATTAGAGCAGGATGGCTTGAGAGGAACAATGCTGATGTGAAAAGAACAGGAAAAAAGCAAGGAGAAGGTAGCTTATCCAAGAACAACATGCATATTGTGCAGTCATCAGCAAAAGATTGCCTCAGACCCCCAGATCACCAGGGGGCTCCCTATCACTGCTCCACCCAGGAAGCACAAGAAAATTTTCTAAGTCTTGCAAGATCTTCAGTAGACAAACCAAAGAATGTGTTTGGGGGGTCCTTCCCTAAAACATGTGGGAGGGGGCTTAGAAAGGCGAGGGCTGATATAGGTTAGACATCAGAACCCCTGAGGTACATTTTAGGTAGGGCAACCACTCGCCCACATTGAAGATGGTAGAAGAAATGCTTGAAGGTTCTAAGTCTCCACCCCCATCCTGAAAAACGAGCAAGACTCATCCCTGCGCCTCATTCTGTCAGTTTCCCACCATCATTACTTGTCATTTTCGCACCAAGGAATGGCTCAAACTGACAAAGAAGAGCACAGAAATCTGCAGCAGCACAAATACATGCTCAGAATAGCAAGAAATGATTAATAGTGGCCTCTTTCAGGAAAAAAAAAATCAGTAAAGTTAAATGATTGCTCACTGTCTCATGATAATTTTATTCTGTTCTCCCTATAGAAATAGTATTTTAGATTTCTGTACTTGATCAAAATTTCTACATCCCTTTTTATCTGTATTATTCATCATCTCCCCCTATTTCCAGGGGAAGGAAAAATGTAACCTTTTGTACATAGGTTAATTATTTTTAATGAGGCATCTAAGGAGGTTATAGAGGGAACTCATGTAAAGACTAGGTGACCTCTAAGTTTTCTTCCAACTTGAGATTCCATTATACTTTTCCTTCCTTCCTTCCTTCCTTCCTTCCTTCCTTCCTTCCTTCCTTC